>CM053028.1:438211706-438294273 GCA_028564925.1 Lithobates sylvaticus
TCATTGGAGGAGAGAGGCTGCGTTCTCAGCACAGCTAGAGGACTGACCACGTTGTGCTCTGATGCTGAGTGTGGTTAGTTTGTAATAGGGAAGCAGAGGGTCTCACAGGAACACCAGGGATTTCACACAAAGGAAGCAATACAAAGACAACAGGATACTTTATCATACAAGTACAAGCACATATCAGGAATATGAAATGTTGGGTTTACATATTCTTTAACCTTCCAGCTATCACCATCCAAAGCAATAAACTCCACAATGGGAGAGGCATTGAGGATGGGCCATCCTTGAGCATGTGTGAGAAAATGTGTCATATTAATGATCTGCATGGCAATCCTTATCACACACTATAGTGTCTGAGCAAAGAGCAAAGGTTTTATGTTTTATCTAACCGGGAAATCCGCGATGGGAAGTCTTTTCTTTCATTTGGGACATCCATAACGCATTTGTTGCTCTAAGTTTTTAGTTTTTTACTCTGGATCAAGTAAATCAATTGGTACAATGTCTACTGCTTTGGAACTGTCTGGATTTTTAATGGCGATGGCTGGAAGTTTACTTTCTGGAGTTGTTTTAGCAAGCGAGAAATGGAAAGTCTCCACGGCGAGCGGCAATGTGGTCACTGCAATGTACTATTATGAGAATCTATGGAAGACCTGTGCTACACAGAGTACCGGTGTGAGCAACTGCAAGACCTTTGATTCACTGCTGGCCCTGTCTTGTAAGTTAATTAGTATACCGAGAAGGAAAGTCTACTTAACCACTTTTCTTTAACAGTTCTTATGGGTTACCTGTATTTCTGAGTTCAGGTTTGTTTGTTCGAATGTCATTCTAGGTTTTTACTTTGGTGAAAAGTCCTGGAAGTCAAACCGCCTGTTTATCCATAGCTACCGTTAAAATCACTGCATTCATTCCCCTGCAGATTTAAATATAAGGAGAAGAATTTGATTGGTTTCTAGGACTTGCAGTTCTTCTTGCAGACAGTTTCATTAATAAGGTTGCCATTCATGGCCCTTGCCTTCTGTAAATGCTGTTTGCTTGGATTACATACAGTATACCAGAATAAGTATGTACATTGGGAGGCCTGATTTTTCTTTGACTTTCCTGATTTGCAATTTTGTTTTGGGTTCCGTGATAAAAAAGTTGGAGATAACCATGTGACTAGCACTATCAGAAGGATATCTACAGGTCATGGGGCCCCATATTAAATTTTTTAAGGGGTCCGTTGACATACTTTCTACTGTCATTGATCCCAACATAAAGTATGTCATAACCAAGAACAGGTACCAGTAGAGCTGTCAGCATAATTGGTACACTGTTAAGAGCCTGCGCTGTGGACAGAAGCAGGGAACGGGGGAATCACCGCACTGAATACAATTTTAGTATAAAATATACAGTCCAGATTGGATCATCATGGGATATTAAAGGTACAGTACAGTGTACAGAATTAGGAAGTTTGAAATGGGGCATATATAGCATGGCAAACCAAGTAAGATGGTGTAGAATAAGGATTATACAGTACAGTGTACCAAATGAGGTGGTGTGGTATATACCATGTACAACAAGGCCTATAGAATAAGCCAGTGTGAAGTACTGAATGTACTGCATGGCATATGAAATTAAGTAGTGCAGAATAGGAAACATACACTATGGTTTATGGAATGAGGCTGTGTAGTTAGGCAATTACATCATGGCATACAGAATGAGGCATCGAGGAATAGGGAATGTGCAGCATGGCATTTGGCATAAGGTTTTGCAGAATAGGGAATGCACAGCATGGCATATGGTATAAGGCAGGGCTCAAAATTTCAACTCTTGAGCCACTAGCCAGGCCTTAAGGGTTACTCGCCACCAGTCCAACCCCTACCCTGTACCCCTCCCCTAATTCTGCCCCTCAACAAGCCCTCGTAAATTATCTCATGAAATTACACTGTTTTATGCAGAATTAAGTTACAAAAATAAATGTTAACAACAACTTTAACAATATTAACATAAAGCATATTTCATTGATCTGACTGTGATAAATAAAATAAGGATAAAATATGATTGGCTGCTATAGGCACTGCACACATCATTACTGCCTTGTTAGGTAAATATGTGCTACCTACCTAGTGCAGGGTTGAGGGGTGTGCTATTTACTTAGTGCAGGGTTGAGGGGTGCGTTATGTACCGAGTTCAGGGTTAAGGGGGGCGTTATGTACTGAGTGCACGGTTGAGGGGTGTGCTACATACAGAGTTGAGGGTTGAGGGGTGTGCTACGTACCGAGTTCAGGGTTGAGGGGTGCATTATGTACCGAGTTCAGGGTTGAGGGGGAGGCGTTATGTACTGAGTGCAGGGTTGAGGGGTGGGCTACGTACAGAGTTGAGGGGTGTGCTACGTACCAAGTTCAGGGTTGAGGGGTGCGTTATGTACCGAGTTCAGGTTTGAGGGGGGGTTTATGTACTGAGTGCAGGGTTGAGGGGTGTGCTACGTACAGAGTTGAGGGGTGTGCTACATACCGAGTTCAGGGTTGAGGGGTGCGCTACGCACCAAGTTCAGGGTTGCGTTATTTACCGAGTTGAGAGTTCAGAGTTGAAGGGTGCATTATGTACTGAGTTCAGAGTTGAGGGGTGCGCTATGTACCGAGTTCGGGGTTGGGGTGTGTGTTATGTACTGAGTTCAAGGTTGAGGGGTGCGTTATGTACTGAATTCAGAGTTGAGGGGTCCGCTACGTACCGAGTTCAGGGTTGAGGCCTGCGTGATGTACCGAGTTTAGGGTTGATGGGCGCGTTATGTATTGAGTTGAGGGGTGCGTTATGTACTGAGTTCAGAGTTGAGGGGTGTGCTACGTACCAAGTTCAGGGTTGAGGGGTGTGCTACGTACCGAGTTCAGGGTTGAGGGGTGTGCTACGTATCGAGTTCAGGGTTGAAGGGTGCGTTATGTACTGAGTTCAGAGTTGAGGGGTGTGCTACGTACCTAGTTCAGGGTTGAGGGGTGTGCTACGTACCGAGTTCAGGGTTGAGGGGTGCGCTACGTATCGAGTTCAGGGTTGAAGGGTGCGTTATGTACTGAGTTCAGAGTTCAGGGGTGTGCCTCGTACCGAGTTCAGGGTTGAGGGGTGCGCTACGTATAGAGTTCAGGGTTGAGGGGTGCGCTATGTACCAAGTTCAGGGCTAAGGAGTGCGTTATGTACCGTGTTCAGGGTTGAAGGGTGCGTTATGTACTGAGTTCAGAGTTCAGGGGCGCCTTGTAGCAAGTTCAGGTTTGAGGGGTGCGCTACGTATCGAGTTCAGGTTTGAGGGGTGCGCTATGTACCAAGTTCAGGGTTAAGGGGTGCGTTATGTACTGAGTTCAGGGTTGAGGGGTGCTTTATGTCCTGAATTAAGAGTTGAGGGGTGCGCTATGTACCGAGTTCATGGTTGAGGGGTGCGTTATGTACTGAGTTCAGAGTTGAGGGGTGCGCTACGTAACGAGTGCAGGGCTGAGGGATGTGCTGTGTACTCCCAAGACCCGGGCTTCCAAAATAACAGAAGCAAAGAATGTACCTACTTAACATACTCTTGAAGCATCCTAATGCTTATCAGTCTGAACATTGCAGAGAGAGTGGGCGGGCCCACATGAGCCACTGCTAATAAGTTTAAATTCCCTGATTTGACAGCCCCCCAAAGTGCAGTCGCTGTAGATCTGAGGGGGACATGCAAGGAAAATAAAAAACAGCATTTTAGCTTGCACATGATTGGATGATAAAATTAGCAGATCTTCCCCTAAGATCTACAGCGACTGCACTTGGAGTTCAAAGTGGATTTAACTTTAGTAAATCAACCCCTATATGTCTTCGCCCTGGTCCACCTAGCACTGATTGTTCAGTTCAGTCAAGAACTACTTATTGAAGTAAGACACTGCAGACTGGAGAATTTTGCACTTTATTGGAAAAAAAAACATTTTTTAACTGAAAGTGTGGTGGAGATTGTTTTGGAAAATAATTGTATTAATAAAAGTATTTTTTTAGTTGTAAATGTATCTTATATCAGGTTAGAGTGTGGAATTTTCACCAAGTTATTGTATATAATCTTTAAGATATTGTCACCTTCAGGTTAGCAAATAGTGTCATGTATAATAAAACCCATGACAGGGGAAGCCCATAATGGGAACCAAACATGGTTCCACTACATTTACATCTTGCCTTCCACTCCACCACTCCCCTATTAAACTCCACCCACCGTATATAAGGGAAGAGTTAAAATATCACTTCCTGCAAGGAGGGGCCTATATCAAAGGGTAATAAGTTAACCCCTTCCCTTCCTACAGATAAAAAATCTGACTTTACATGCTGAATGTTTGTTCCAGGTCAGTGAACTAGTGCAAGCTTGTAAGCTTGACTAGCTCACTTCAACACATTGTTTTAAAGGGGAGGGATGAAGCAAAGAACCAGATATGTTTCTGCCTTATTGTTGGACAGCAATTGCAAATGAAACAGGATTTGTAACCTGCCTGATCACTGGCCTTCACAAGGAGCAATCTGGCGGCATGCCCAGAGGACACCCTAAAACATGATCCTGTTCTAGCTGAAACCTAGGGGATCACATAACTGTCATCCTATAGCTTTGGATGCTTTAGCCTTAGAAATAATCCATTCCAAAAATCACAATCTGAAGCTCATTATTAATAACCAAAGAGGCTGAACAATATTCCATATCTCTCTTATAAATTTGGTGCTGCATTTACTGGACAAATCTTATTGATCAGGCAATGGGGGTTATTTACTAAAGGAAAATCCACTTTGCGCTGCAAGTGCACTTGGAGGTGCAGTCGCTGTAGATCCGAGGGGGACATGCAAGGAAAATAAAAAACAGCATTTTAGCTTGCACATGATTGGATGATAAAATCAGCAGAGCTTCCACTCATTTCAGATCTACCCCTCAGATTTACAGTGACTGCACTTCCAAGTGCACTTTCAGTGCAAAGTGGATTTGCCTTTCATAAATAACCCCCAATGTATTAACTGGAACACAAAGATTTTTTATCTACAGTTTGTCTGATGGATGAAGATGAGACCATCTTCATGAAATAAAGGAGGCTCGGAGCAATACGTTTCCATATTGTTATTCAACAGGGAGCTGGCAGATGAATATCATTTCTCAGCAACCACCAAAAGCATTTGCATGATTATCATTATTCGCTCTTACATTACACAGTAGGCCTTACATTGCCAGGACAGGGAGGGGATATGCAGTGACTGTTTTTTACAGTATACAGATGGGTCCAATGTTGCCATCTAATTGAGGTGTGTTAGCAAATAGTGATAAGAGCACTGTACGTGACTAAAACAGCCCCACATTTGACTGTTCAGCTTCATTATGAGCTACACACACCCAGTGTGATCAATGATAATATTGTCTATATAATTGTTTTTTGAAAGTGAAGTAGCAGAGTGCCAGTTCACACTTCTGCGCTCTGCAATATCGCATGTGATTCGCACCGCACTGCAGTGCAAATCACATGTGATGTCCGTGTGATGCGATTTCAGCCATACAGATCGCATTCGGACCAAACCTTGCACAGGACCCTTTTTTTGGTCTGCACCAGAATCAGGTTGCATGGGTGTTCACACCCATACAATCCGATTCATGTCCGGACTGTCAGTTCGCAGAGCGATATGTGAGCTGAAATGGGAGTGTCATTAACAATGTATTGACACTCCCAGCAGTTACCATTAGGAGTTTTTGTAGGTTAGAGTACACATTTGTTCTCATTGATCCTCATCAAAGCATGTTTGTAGGTCTTTTCCAGTTAAAGTGCCATTTGCAAGTACCATTTAAAGTAAGGGGAGTTGACAAATTGTTCCTAGGTTAAAAGTGAATAAAAGAATGAGAGCCATGCAGATGGACTCCAATGGTAGCAAAGGTCTGCAAAAATGACACTTTCATTTGTGCTTAGTCATGTAATGTCTTACAATATATTTGGAAATACAAACAGAGAGGGAGGGTTCTAAGCTACTATGGTTTCTGTGCGGGAAAGTTAAATTTAAGCCCAGGTGACAATGCCACTCTGTAAGGGCCCCTTCACATCCTCTATGCTTCCCTCTCTCATTTGGCACCACGTGAGGGTCACACGAGAAGCCCCCCCTCAGGGTGGTCTCTATGGGCTACACCAGGCATTAAACTGAGTCACTAACATTTGCACAGGGGTATTACTTCAGTACTCGCCAATGCTCAGGGATCAGGCAGGAGCTGTCGTCCTATGTAAGTCAAACATTAAGGTGGTCCCCCAACTTAGAGATGAGCCACATGTGTGCGATACCCAAGGTACAGAGTTCCACCTTAAGCTTTCCTGTCCTGTGTCCCACACACATGTACTGATGTATGTGTTGCATTTGGAAGGAGAGGCCAAGCCTCTGCCCACTCCACCAGCCAGCGTACCTCTGTTACCTCACTCCCAGTAACAGAATGGGGTCCCACTGAGCACATAGCTTGGACCTCATACGTGCTCTCACTTAACCCTTCTCTTATTGTACCAAGTGACCAGGCCATAGATCTTCATAATGCTATTCCACTCTTGGTGAACAATGGAGACTGACAGCTAGGGAGGGAGACAAGGCACCGATCTCTCGCTACCAGAGAATTTGTCACCTAACCAGGTACCATGCCAACAACTAGCTGCTATTTCTCCTTTCAGTTACTCAATGGCTTGATTTCTTCAATGGAGTAGGTTTTAAACTTCAGCAATTGATTTTACAAAGAAAAAAACGTAAAATGGCCAATATAGAACTGAAAATCAATGATTTAAAGCTCCAATTAGATCCTATCAAGGAGTCTCAACAAATCATTGATTTTAATACAAAAGTTCAAAAAAGACTGGAAACAGTAGATAGAGACACACAAAAGAAAAAAAGAAAAAAATATCAAAAAGATTTTTTCCACTATGGCAGAGGTTCATGAGTAATGAAACAGGAAGAACGCCGCTGCTGTACACAGCGGAACTGATTCCAGTACATTTCCGGCAAAAAGAGAAAGCTCAGGCACAGTACACCATTTTACATTTGCCCTAAATTGTTTTTACTATGGTACGCTTAACTTACTGAGGGAGTTTTTGTTTGGGGAAGAATCCTTAATAAATTTGCATTATACAGTATCACACTATGTGGCCGAATATTTCTTTCCATATGTTATGACCGATACTCGCGCATTGGGAGAACTGTTATGGTGATATTGGAGGAGAAGTGGAGATACTGATGACTACAGGCTTGTAATTTTAGTGTATCTGGTGAGTGTACCCCCAAAAGGGGACGAGCATCACACGTGGTGAAGTCTTTGGTGGATGGCTCAGATTGACTACACAGCAACTACATAGAACTGTTTCACATATCTTTTTACCTTTTTACTGTTGGAGAACTACTTATTTATTTATTTTGGACACGGACTGGGACTGTTGGAGAATTAATTATTTATTTATTTATTTTCACATCAGACACGAATGTTCAAACAATAGCGCTGCTACAATATTTGAGAAAGACGCTCCATGCACACTTTTTTTCCACTTATTGTATTTTTTTGAGATTTCACTTTATTTAAGCGGCTGCTGTTGAAGTGTGTGTATAGTGCTCACTACATACTCACACTGTTGAGATTTTATTGTTCACCATAATCAAATCTCTTTTATATAGTCATATTCATTTATTTTTATATATATATATTTAATTTATTATTAATATCACTAGTAATTGATACACTGAGATTTTAGTCATTTTTAATCTCACTTCATCGCATAAACATCCTTGTAGCGCAGAGCGGTGTTTGCGTAGGAGGGCAGAGTTATCAAACATCCTGTATACATGCCTGTTTGGATTGTGTATAATATTCTAGGCAAGACATTCATATGGCCAAGCCAAGAAAAAAAATATTAAATCTAATTTTTTGGAGGACCAAAAGGATACCAAAAGGATATGTTGGAGGAATAGAGGGAACTTAACAGAAAAATAGCACATACGGTAGTTCTGCTGGTATATAAATCCCTAAATACTTCATTTTTGTTCCCATTTAATGAAAAAAAAGAGGCTTTAAGTGCCGATTTCAGATTGAGTGGATTGCAGAATTGCCATTTTACATAGTTACATAGTTAGTCAGGTTGAAAAACGACACTAGTCCATCTAGTTCAACCAATTAGAAAAAAAGAAAAACACACACAAATAGAAAACCTCCGTATTTACTATTCTATACCCATAGTTAATCCAGAGGAAGGCAAAAAAAATCCCAATAAAGCATAATCCAATTCACTCCAATGGGGAGAAAAATAATTTCCTTATCCCCCATGAGGCAATTGGATATTCCCTGGATCAAGTACTTCCAGCATTATTATCTCTAAAAAAATAGTACCCTGTTACATTTTGTGCAGGAATGCATCCAACTCTTTTCATAAAACAATCTGCTGAGCTGACCAGAACTAGTTCATGAGGGAGGCTAGTCCACATTTTCACAGCTCTTACTGTGAAGAAGCCTTTCTGTATGTGAAGGTTAAATCTCTTTTCCTCCAGACATAAAGAGTGCCCTCTTGTCCTCTCTAATAACCTGAAGGTGAATAACTCTACACCAAGTTCACTATATGGACCACTTATGCATTTATACATGTTGATCAACCCCCCCCCCCCCTTCTCAAGAGAGAATAAATTCAGTTTCTCTAATCGATCATCATAGCTGTGCTCCTCTATGCCTCTTATCAGTTTGGTTTCACTTCTCTCCAGTTCTCCGATATCCTTTTTGTGAACTGGTGCCCAAAACTGAACTACATATTCCAGATGAGGTCTTACTAATGATTTGTACAGGAGCAAAATACAGTCTCTCTCTCTGGAGTCTATACCTCTTTTAATAAGAAGCATTTTGCATGCTATTATTAATTCTGTGATCTACCAGAACACCCAAATCCTTCTCCACCATTGACTTTTCCTGCTGTTCTCCTCCTAGTATGTACTATGCATGCATGCTTTTAAGCCCCCAAGTGCATAACTTTACATTTATCAACATTTAACCTTATATGCCACATATTTGCCCCATTAAATAGTGCATTAAGGTTGGCTTGAAAGTTGAAGACATTGTGTAAGTATGCAGTGCAGTAAATTCCACTGCATAGTTTGGTGTCATCTAGAAACACTGAAATTGTACTTTTAAACCCAGACCCTATATCATTTATAAATATGTTAAAATATAAGGTTCTCAAAACTGAACCTTGCACCACTAATAACCTTAGATCATTCAGAGTATAACTCATTAATAACTACTCTCCAAATACGGTGTTTTACCAGTTTTCTATCCATTTACACACTGTATTTTCTAAGTCTGTAGACTTTATCTTACACATTAGCCACATGTGTGGAACATGCTTTGGCAAAATCCAAGCAAATATAATGTTTACAGCCACTCCTTTGTCTAACTTTTTGCTTACTTCCTCATAAAAAGAAATCAAATTTGTTTGACAATTTTCATGAATCCATGTTGAATATTGCTTAAAATTAAATTTTCTAGCAAAGACTCTTCTATGTGTTTGTTTACTAAATTCTCTAGTATCTTCTGTAGTTACTTAGTAAAGGTATAGGCACCACATTGGCCTTAGGCAAATCCAGTGGTACCATGCCAGCCATTAAACAGTTGCTCCCGTTGTTGCTTCCATCCAGGTACAAATACTTACCAAATACATACTTCATATGTTTTGGGATTGTCCTAAGATAGTCACTTTTTGAGCTGACATTTTCAAACTTATTAATCTTCAACTACATTTGTTCCTCCCTTTCCCCAGAGCTTGCTCTGTTGGGGATTCATGATGATGACCAGAGACCACATCGTACCAAATTGCTGGTCTCCTATCTGCTCTACTATGCTAAGAAGGACATTTTATGCAAGTGGTCCCCCACTGTTCTCCCTGCAATGTCATCACGGGAAGCCATGATTGATGCTGCCTTACCTTTATAAAAATTGACATACATAAACTGTAGGATTCCCTGAAGATTTGACAAGGTTTTGCTCCCTTGGATAGTAGGGAGGTGCAGTGTTTGAGCTTCTCTACGATAGATTTTAAAGACGTAGGGTCATTTGTTGGATGCCCATTGCCTACCTCTGGCTTGCTCTTGTCCCCACCACTAATCCTTTATTTCTCCCAACCACTCTGCAACTCTCTCCCTCCCCCACCTTTCTCTGCTTCTCCTCCCCTCCCCATGCTGGATTTTTCTTATTCTGGTATGTTTTTTGAGTCTTAGCACTAATCTCAAAAAACGAAGACTAGATTCAAACATACAATATAGCTCCATATTTTTAGCTGGATCTGTATTGATGCTGCTATGTCTGCTGGACTATGTATGTTTGAATCTAGTCTTTGTATTTTATACTTGCATTTCACCATGTCAAGTTGTTTTCGGTTCTTTCATGTAATACTGTTTTGTAAAAAAAAAAATAGAAATAAGGTCTTAGATAATAGAATTCAGCTCATTGAGGACCCTTGGATGTATGCTATCTGGTCCAGGTGCTTTATTCACCTTTATTTTGTCCAAAAATTTCTGGACCAAGTCAATTTTGAGCCATTGTGGATTACTTGGGGCTATGTCAATACTATCCCCATTAAGGACTTCAGTTTCCCTATTTTCTTTTGTATACACAGAGCCGAAGAAGGTATATTCTCTATGTCCCAGTAACCAACTGAAAATTATCCAGTAGAGGGCCTACATGCATTTTCTCCCAGTCTAAATCTTGGAAAGCAGCCTCAGCCTTGGAAAGTTTGCTCTCTTAAGCTCCTTTCACATCAGTGGACCAAACAGTCCGCCTGTCCATTTTTCAGGTGGACTCAAACGTACCACCTATTGTTCTCTATGGAGCAACGGATGTCACCTGATGTGTCTGCTGGCACCTGATCCAATCCACTAAAAACAGAAACTGTCTGGCAGATCGGATCGGATGACAGTGGGATGGAAACAGACAAGCAGTCTGTTTTCATCCGACTGCCCTATAGAGAACAGCGGGCTGTGTCCTTGTCTGCTCTGTATATAGTGGGGACTGGAGAGATCCTCTGCTGAGCAGGCGGATTTACTCGACCGAGTCTGCCCCGTCTGGGTCACTGCTACCCAGATGTTTTTTCTATTATATTTTGAGAATCTTTGACTTAGCAAAAGTAATTTTCTTTATAGTTTTGTTATAGTTTTTATTGTTTTCCAAAAAGATGACACACAAGTCTATATAGAAGCATTTCTCCTGTCATTATACAATTTCAGCAAAGAAGGTACTGAATGTAAGTTACAGAAGGATATACACAAGTCATTGCATGAAAAACATTAATTACATACTGTACAGTATATATCTGAGTAACAAAGACTGTATTGTAAAGTAGTGCAAAATATTTCCCTATGTAAAAGCAATGACTGCCTAAGCTCAATGCATATATTTTTATGTTGTGAAATATTAATTCAGTCCTAAAGTTCTATTGGCATCTACAGGGTAGAGCAATAATCAGCTTTTTTCAAATTAAACAAAGAAATAAAGGAAAGGGAAAAAGAAGTGGAGAAGAGAAAACACTTAAAACCCAGGGTGGTTCCCAACCCATTTATGTCCTAGTTGGCAGACTAGGTGGAAGATTGTATATATCCATGGATCCCAGACTTTCTTAAACCGTCCAGGATTCGAATCCTCCTCATCAATCTCCGAGCCCGAGTCTGCCTCCCAGGCAAGTCTGTGGGGCAGTTTGGTAGAGATCACTGAAAATGCTACCACTCTGAATCATAGCTACCCCTCTGAATAATAGCTACCCCTCTAAATCATAGCCCACGTACAACTTTTTAAAAAACTGATGATGATGTTTTTGTTTTTTTTTCGCCGTATGGAAAAAATATAGAATTAGACAGAACATTTCATAGGGAAGCAATTGAAGCTGTTATAAATTATGAATACAGTGTTATCAGTATTAAATGCCCCTATGGATTAGAAAGTGGCCAATGCAGTATAGGTCTTTGTCTATCCGCCCTTGAAATTGCTGGGGTTGTAAGCCTGGTGGAAATAATGGATTGCCAAGGAAAAGGACCACTGGAGTATGTGTAGATTTAAGAGTACAATAAAACAAATAAATCTGCCCTAATGGTATAAAACACAAGAAACAAGCTACCTTCAAGGCTAGGATACTATCTGCAGCAGCCTAGTGCATTAGCCTAGCTTATTCTTTCAGGGATGGCAAATAATGAGTTCCCCACCTCTGATTCAGTCATCAAGCTGTCCTTGTGACGTGCACCAGTCTCCTGTGTGTCTGCCTGTCCAGCAATTGATCTTTTCAAACCTTCCTCTGAACTGACAAAATAAAGCGAAATCCCACCTAAGTGAAATCCTACCTGAAATCCTATTGCAGTGATGGCAAACCTTGGCACCCCAGATGTTTTGGAACTACATTTCCCATGATGCTTCATGAAAACATAGTCGCAGAGGAAATCGATTTTCCACATCAGAAAATGTGCTGCATCTTCAGATGCGTGTGGGTGCCAATAAGAATAAATGGCAACCTTGCACATCTGTAAAAAAAACTGTGAACTTTGCCTACAGGTGCCTACAGGTGGTTGTGGGTATGGGAATAGGTGCCATTTACATGCTGTCCCGCACATGCAACCACCTGCAGCAGTGTGAACCTAGCCTTGGGTCGTTTACATTTGCGGTTGGGGCAATAAAACATGTTGCTGAGCCTCATTTTTCCGCTTACTATCACTCCCCCCATTTAAGCAACTGGAGGTGTACAGATGACACTGCTGCAATATTGGGATTTGCAGTTGTGGCAGGAATTATAACCCCATCACTTTCAGCACACACTACCATGTGGAACCGCAACTGCACACAATGCACACAGTTGTAGTGCAGCTTGGGGGATTTAAAACAGGTGGTGAGGAGGCAACATATTGCCTACATATACCTACTCAAAATTTTGTTCAATGAACAGATTTGGGACTTTTAGGGCGCAATGATACAAAAATATTAAATATGAAAAATAGTTTATTGAAAATCACAACATAACTTAATATTGCATTTTTGACATCATATGTCTATGAAAACATTTAAAAACAATAAATCACTGAACAGAGATGAAGTTTTCATTTATAGCTCTTTTTTCTCAACATGTTTCACCCAAATTTGGGCTTCCTCAGGAGAGTTAGGTAATGTCATATAATATTTACTGAAATAGAGAAATACAGTCAGACATTGAACACATAAGATTGACACTGCCTTAGTATAATACTATAGAAATGAACATCACGTACAAAGTGAGTGGGTGGAGCTTGTAAGCTCATATGCTAACCTGGGTGTTCAGGGAGAGAATTCCGCAGTCCACATAAATGCTGAATACATGGGGTTGTAATGAGTGCATCATAGAGAGGGAAATAACATCCAAAACTATGTCAGTTTTGCAATCCATCTATGGGGTATATTAATAAAGATGCTTAGATTATTATGATATTGAGAGGAATAGAAATAGATATATTAGATATATTATATTATATTATCCCAAAAGGAAGAACCCGCCTGGAAAGTATTTGCTTGATATGTTATTTTAGAGGTAATAGGAGCATATAGAAAAAATGCTCATGACTGCCAGAAAGGAAGTCCAAGTTTGAATCTATGAAATATTTGATAAAAGGAAATTCTTTAGTCCATCAGGGAAATATCATACAGATATAATTGCCATCAACAAACCAAGAACAGATCACCATGCCCCAAGCATATATTTACCTATGTTGAGGGTCTGCATCCACTCAGGGTGCCAGCCTGGATAAAAAACTATCCGGAAGATAAGGAGGTCAGAGTGAGGTTCTTAAACCCCTTAAATAGAATAAAAAAGGCATTTTAGTGATCTATTTCCCGGTAAAAGTAGGTGGCAAATAGTCTGCTAAGATCTCTTACCTTTACTAAGCATCGTTTTAGGAGGATACCTCCTCAGCGGATGCACATTTGGACAGCCCAAACAGTTCCCCTTAAATAACCCTCTCCACCGCCGTTTTGGCGCCAAAATTTTGTCACAGCAGGTGCGCCAGGCGCACAGGAAGTGACAGCTGTGAAACCGGAAGTGCTTCCCTCAACAGGGAGCCAGGGGAACTGACCTCTGTGCTGAAAGCAAATAGGAACCACAGGATGTAATGCCACATCTGATAGACTGTCAGCAAAGGGAGTTGTAGGGAAATGGACTGACAATAATGTCAATACAAAACAGCAGAAGGATATAAAGGATTTAAATCCCTATGCTGGATGTGAACAGTGTTTTGGAATTGATTTGGGTCACAAAACATATCCATATCAGCTACCCTATTCCCTGGGAACATACAAGAATTATGTAACCAGGAAAACGGCTGCAGTTTGCGCATGCGTTTAACCCCCAAGTGACTGAAACGGCGCCAACCAGGAGTCAAATAGACTTGTAAGGTCTAGGGACTCCTAGTGACGCCTCTAGTGTCCATATGAGGCAGTCAGGCCCCATTTCAAAACATTTTGGCTTCATATGTATATAAGGCTGCAAAAAATTGCTCCTTAAAGGGACCATGACCAACCATGGCCAATAATTGTAGAATAATACAGTGAAGCGGTGGATCTTGCCATAAACCCTCAACCCCAACACAACCAAGGTCAGCAAACACAGCACAGACCTAATACGTGATGAACATTTGAAAAATCATTTTATTAATACTCAAAAAAATAATAAAAATTAATACACATAATAATTTATAATTTTAAATGAGAAGAAAGAATCTCATAAGAACAATTGACAATGGCGACCTAGCCCTATAAAAAGGGTTTGAAGCTCAGAGATTCATTCAGGCCAGGATGCACAGTGGCTCTAAGGTTATGAATCCATTTTGATTCTCTTTGTAATAGAGTTTTGTCAATGTCACCTCTGCGATCAAAATCCGGTACAAACTCTAGCGCAAAAAACTTCATTTGTGAAATATCGAATGAATGGTAGAGTCCCATATGTCGACTGATGGGAGTCTCCATCTTTTTTCTTTTTAATAAGGGATACGTGATCTCTGATTCTGTGAAAGAAGGGTCGTTTAGTTTTCCCAACATAAAAAGCCTGACACGTGCATGTCATGAGGTAAACAACCCCAATAGTCTTGCAAGTTGCATAGAAATTTGGCTTAAAGGTTTGACCAGAAGGCAACATTATTTCAGTGGAATTAATCAATAAATCACAGAATTCACATTTTCCACAGGGAGAGGTACCTTTTCGATGTATCTTAGTTCTTAAAGTAAGATGACTATGAACTAGTCGATCTTTTAAAGAAGTGGATTTGCGGTAGGTATACCTACTGTGGGCAGAAGAAAGAGGATGCCACCTTAGGCTCAATGCAGTGCCACTGGAGAGTGAGGCAGACTGCCTTCTCATTGTCATGTGACATATATGACCGGAGAGGGGAAGACAGAGAAGATGCCTTAATTTCCAGCGGGAGCCACACTGGGACTGAGATATGAACTGTGAGTACATATAGGGGGGGGGGGGGGGGGTGCAGTTTGTCATCTTTGCCCAGGGAGCTGGATGACCTTGTCCCGACACTGCCATCAGGTACAGGTATCTGTCCTGGGGATGGAGCCAGTGCGGGAACTCAATGGGGAGTATCCTTGAATTTAGTAATTATTCCTGCTGGCTGTGACTTCCTCTGCTGTGTACTCTCCCCATCTGCCTTCTCCCCCTGCAGGGTGTCTGCTGCCCCGGGCCAGCCTGGGAATGCTTTGCTTTGTAGTCATTGGTTGCTAGGACTGCCGGTGTCCTAGCAACCAATGACACTTTAGCCGCTGTGCACACACATGGGATTTTCTTAGAGCTGCCATTCAGCTCCACCCCCTAACTCCGGCAGGTTCAGGCACACTTCGTCGGTTCCCTCCCTAACTCTGGCCAGTTACCACTCACACAGCGGCTCCCTCCTGCCGGTAAGGCATAGACAATACAACAGAATTGGACGCTATGGGGGGGTCTCTCTCTAATGTAGGTCTCTATTGGGAGGGGGTCACTGATATGAGGGGACTCTGAGCTAATGGGGGTCTCTAATGGGGGTGCCAACTGCTGGTCTAAAAAAAAAAAAAATAAATGCTGTGTACCGCTGTGTTCGGGTTTGACTTGAAGAAAGGTGGCCATACATTATACAATATGATTGTACAATCTCCTTTAGATCTGCCATCAATTATGTAGTGCAAGGGTCTTCCTGATTGGATACAGAGTAATTAGCTAGATAGGTGTTTGCTTCCACTATGCTAGATGTGGATGGGGACTGAAGGTGAAATTGTTGTGTTAACCCAAGAACAACAAGGCTCCATTCACATCTGTGTTTCCTTGCATTTCAGAAATGCGCTGCACCAAAAATTGCAGTAAAAAACACACCAAGCTCTAAAAAAAAGTTCTTATGCTTCTTTGGGGTGATTGCTGTGTGTAGGGCAGCCCATTCAGGTGGATGGGCTGCCCCGTGCGTGGTGAGTGAAAATGCTCCAAAACGCCCCCCCCCTCGCTAAAAAAATTTATGTGGGAATGCGAGTTCGCTATGCAGAGATGTGAACGGGGCTTGACAGCTGAGTGTTTCTGTCCACTCCCTTCTATGTACCTGTATAAAGATGGCCATACACTGTGGAATCTGATTGTGTATTTAGTGAGAAGGGTGATCACTGATTGATTGCATTTCATTTAAAAAAACGTGCAGCTGGGAGTGGGAGGGTGGATGATGCAGGGTGTGTGCTAATGAGGTCAGCTGGACAACTCCTTCCTGTGTCATGACCTAAAGTCTGTAAGGACGTAAGACAGAAGCAATAGATACGTTTTGAATCATGGATGTAGAACAGTAAGGTACGTGTCTGTAGATTTTATGGAAAGCTTTGATATTTTTGCAAAAAAAGTACATGAATGCTATATTGGTGCATAGGGGAGCTGGAATTTAGAAAAAAAAAACTTTAAAGTGCATAAAAATGGTTCTGTTACAAAAAAAATTGTATATCTTTCCTCACGCATTTCACATGCATGTTAAACACGTGTTGAAGTAGAACTTGAAGCAAAACATTTTTTAGATGGAACAAAGCAGGATTATAACCCCTGTAATTTTTGTTTGCCATCTGTGTCCCATAGGGGAGATTTGCCTATGGCCAGACAAGGAAGTGATAGTAAATCCCTCCAAAGTGAGGGAATCCCTGGTTGTCACCAGGATCACCAGAACTAGTGTCCCCGTTGCAAGATTTCCCCTCTATTACCGATTTGGGTACAACACAAAATTTGTAATTTTCTTTTACTTTCACTTTTGATGATAGCAGTAAACATAAAAAATAAAGAGGGTGAATCTCTCTAATGGAGATAAAAATCGGACAAGAGTTCTAATCCCTCTCTAATCTATCCACAACTATAAAAAAGAGGTGGTTCCTTTAGTTATACTTTAAATCACATGAAAATGCATAGGTCTGACTGTATCCTAAATGCACAGTGCAAACTGTTATATAAATCTTGTAACATAATAATAATAATAATAATATTATAATATACAGCCCAGTTCTTCTATCTTACTTGTATCCATTTTCCTAGGCATAGGGTTTTGTGATGGAGAGGTCTAGGGATAAAAGAGGTCTATTTTATCCCTTTGTATATAATGGCTTTATTTTCTAAATGGCTGTGATTAGGGTCACAAGGTGTGACATGCCAACTCATGCCAGGTTTCTGGTTACCTGGCTCTCATAAATGTAATGTGCTGCCAGCTAAAACAAATTCTACCTGGTGGTTCTAGGCAGGCCAAACAGCCAATGACTCTTTATCCTGGGATAGAAAATGTTTTTCGCAAATTTTTTTGGGACTCTTTTGCCACTTTTTTAGCATATTGACTACTTTAAAGTGGATTTCCGGCCCAATTTTTTATTTATTTTTTAATTGATCTGAGCATTATTAATTATTAAATAAAAAAACGAGTATACAAGGTAAATTGTGGATGGTTCTAAAATATAAATTTAATACTTACAAGTTTCTCCCTCCTGTTGTGGCCGTTGCCATCATGATTGTGGGCATGTGAAGCCCAATCAATATCTCTTCCTGGATAAGCGCTGGAGAGGTGCATGCTGGGTAACTGGCGGCCAAAGCGCCGATTGTTTCTAAAGTTCTGGCTACAAAGGACTTTCTTCCCTTTTTTTAAAAATGGCAATGTGATCCGCCTTAAATTGCGTAATTTCCTGTGAGCAAATAACGCGATTTTTGATGACAGTACTGCCCACAGACTCCTGGAAAATTGAGCATTTCCCAGGAGCATAGGCGAGGGAGGAAGTGACGAGGAGCTCCGCGGACCAGGAAGTGGCAGATTAGGAGCACTACATAGCAACAGGGCATTTCTGGTAAGTATAAATAAATGTTTTTTTTGTGTAGATTGTTAGATACTTTACAGCTGAGCCTTGTACTGTAGAACTAACAGACAAAAGAGGTCTTCTTTGGTCATAAGGGAAAGTAGAAGCACAAGCACAATCTGCACTACCATGGTGCGGCGTGGATCCCACGATTAGTACTCTTGTAGCCTCCTGGTGGCTTAGATCTTAGCAGCTCACCTCAAACACTAAGCCCAACATTGATGGTTAACTTTAGATTGTTGAGATGTAAACGTTAAAGTGATGCCGATGAACAATTTTGGATACCATAGTTTTTTGCAAGTATACACAATTTTTAAGGTTGACATATTTTGTATCTATTTACTTGACACAACCTCTTATTTTATCTTCTACTAAAAACACTGGGGATTACAGTATATTGCCTTTGTGTGCAATAAAATTAATTTGAGTGTATTTTATACTGAAAATATAGATTTGATAAATGTGTGAAATGTGTGACATAAAAAATTGCAACAAAGAAAGTTTTATGCTATAGGGTCTCTGCTTTCAGAAAATATATCATGTTTTAAGTGCATTTTCATCTACAAAATGAAAAAATAGCTCTGCCAGCAAAAGGGTTAAAGTTGAACTATGGGCAAAAAAAACAAAAACATATATGATGCAGTTGGTCACTAGCATGAACGCTAGCATTTTTGCTTTTCTTAGTCCCACCTGTAACATAATTTTAATACCAGTTAGTACCAGGGTAAAACACTGTTCATTCTGCATCTGAAATCATGCTGCGGCCTTGTCACTCTGTGGACAACATATTCCTAAATTGATATGTAGTTTTAGATATACTTCAAGTAAAAGACAAACATATTAAAACCTAACTCCAGCTAACACTGTTCAAACAGTGAACTGTTTTTAAAAAAAGGTTTTGTGAACCCTTAGACCCGGTTCACACAGCGGCGACTTGTCAGGTGACTTAGCCGCCTGACAAGTCGCGTCCCATTCTGTACTATGGAACCGTTCTAATAGGAGCTCCGACTTAGAAAAAGGTTCCTGTACTACTTTTGGGGCGACTTCAGGCGACTTGCAGTGACTTCTTTACAGAAGTCATTTTGCAAGCCGCCGCTGAAGTCGTGTGCAGGTCGCCTGAGGCAGTCGCGCTGCAAGTCGTGCTGCCCCTGTGTGAATTGGTTCTTACTTTGTAAAACAACCCATTCGGTTTAAAATAGAAATGAAAGGCAAAACATTTGTGTGTGTATCTATATCTTTATCGATCTAATATATATATATATATATATATATATATATATATATATGCCATTTTCTTATTTTTTTAAAATAAATGATCACATAATATCTGTTCTTAGGCTGTATAAGGGACTTGGAGAGGTGGGGGAGGAGAAACAGCAGTACAATGAACTTCCCAGTGAATGGCTTTGCAGGAAGGGCATGTCAGCACAAGTCTGATCATTGGATGACAGGTAGGCTGTGCACCTAGCACAGCCAGAAAACTGACCATACTGGGATGGATGTGCTCTCAATAGGAAATCAGGGGGACTGGCAGGGTTACCAGGTATTTTACACAAATGAAGTAATACAAAGAGAACAGGATACTTTTAAACACAAGTAGGTGGTACAACGGGCATATATCATCAACTGTGCTTTTTCTGGACAGCTTGGCCTGCATGAAAAAAGTAAATACAATATAAATAAGGACAAGCAAAAAAAAAAAGAATACATATACTCTACAATCATCACATGTAAAGTTAGGCCTCATATACATGGGCAGCCAAGGGGCAGTAAGAACAGGCTACATACAGGTTATACAGCACACACCTGCTGCATCTGTTAGTAAAGAAAATTGTTCATTTTGACCAGCTTGGTGTAAATAAATAATTTCAAGTTTAATAAAACCTGGAGATCAGCTTTAGAGAGAACATTCACCCCCCCCCCCCCTGTTTTTTTTTTTGAACCCCCCCCCCCCCCTTAGGCAGGCTGAATGTACCAAGTTGATCGATCAATCAGCTTGGGTACAACCAACATTCAGGTTTTACTTGCAATTATCGCTAGTGGCTGCTATTGCCACTAGCAATAATCACTGTCTTCTCCCAGTGGCTTTCCTTGACTCCCCGCTGAGAGAAGAGAAGACAATGGCCCCACAGGAGGAAATCCCTGCTTCAACGCTGTCTGCGTTGATAGGGGAATCGGGAGAATTTATTTCCTGCAACCCGTGGCTGCAGGAAAGAAATTTGCTCCATGTATGGCTGGCCTTACAGGGAGGTGTTGTCTGCACAGTTTGGATAATCACCCACCCAGCGGATCCAGTGTTTTACCACGGACATACTTTTGTCAACAGACACCGGATAAAACACGCATTCAGGAAGTGATGTATCACTTCTGAGCTGCCTGTCAGATGTTTCTGAAAAGCAATCCACCACAGATCACTTTTCTGAAGGGTGGTAAACCCTACCATACATGTTAACAAGGCCTTACCAAGATAAAAAAAAGTTTGCTCTTTGCTCATTTAAGTACTGAACACTGTTATAATCACTTGGGAACTGCAAAATTTGCTTTACTATAGGTTTTCTTTGTTAGGCTATGCCAGTTGCTGCTGCCTATGATGAACGTTGAACATGTGAGCTTATATTCTTTGGGTTAAATAATGTACGTTAACATTAACCTAAAGCTGAACTCAAGGCAGATATATAATGCATACCTTAGTGAATGAATGAATTAAAGAGATACACCTGTATATACAGTATATTTTTAAATGCAGGCAGGTATGTAAGTTTGACCTAATATCAGCCTCCTGCAGTTTACTATGTAGTGCTAAGACAGGGGGAGGCAGAACAAGATGTTGTGTTCTGCAGTGCAGAGAGCAATGCTGAGAGATAGAGAACTAATCAGTGTACTGCTTATCCTTTCACTGTCCAGTCACTGGGTGAGGGTTGGAAGAAGACCTGTATGTCAAAGTGAAACTGCAGGAGAAAGAGCACAACCCTTCCTATGCTAGATAGAGCTGTGCAGTGTGGCAGAACTTTGCCTGGAGTTCAGGTTTAATGTAAGACCTTTCACACCAAGGGCGTTTTGCAGGCGTTATAGCATTAGAAATAGCGCCTGTAATCCGCCCTCAAACTGCTGCTCCATTGTCTGCAGTGTGAAAGCCCGAGGGCTTTCACACTGCAGCGTTGCGCTGGCAGGACGTCAGGAAAAGTCCTGCCAGCAGCTTCTTTGGAGCGGTGAAGGAGCGGTGTGTTTTACCGCTCCTCCACCGCTCCTCCACCTCTCCTCCACCGCTGCTCCCCATTGAAATCAATGGGGCAGCGCTGTAATACCGCTGGCAAAACTCTGCTATTGCCGGGGGTTTTAACCCTTTCTCGGCTGCTAGCGGGGGGTAAAATCGCCCCGCTAGCGGCCGAAATGCGATGCAAATCCGACGGTAAATGCTGCTAAAAATAGCGGCGTTTTACCGCCGACGCTATGGGTGGCGTGGTGTGAAAGGGTCCTTAGGATCAATATCTTATTATTTCTAGAACATGTATAGACTGAATTAACCATTTTGTGTCTGTGTCTGCAGCTCATGTCCAGGCTTGTCGTGCTTTGATGATCATCGCTCTCATCCTTGGCCTCCTCGCTTGTTTAATCTCCTTGTTTGGACTGAAGTGCACCAAATTTGGTAGCAAAGATGAACACACCAAGGGAAAGATTGCTCTGTCTGGAGGACTGCTTTTCATCGTAGCAGGTACCTGACTTTATATCTCAAACATATTGCAGTACAGGCTGAAATATGTCCAGTTTTTCCTGCACAGTCAAGGGGTCTATTGAAATAACACATTTTTGTTTGTCATTTTATGGAATCAACAAATGTACTATGAAGTAGCATCATCACTGTGGTATTATCCACTCTGTTACATTTAATGTGACCTGTGACAAAACATGTTGGGCAGGGCTTTTTGACCACATCGTGCATTAACTAGGAAGTGGCCATAATTACAGGTTTTCATGCTACTAGAGGTGATATGTTGCACCTGTGGCATAATATTGATGTTATTTACCTGTTTGCACTGAGGAATAGGTGCACATTTTAATGTGAGTGTGGTTTTAAAAAGTTGTAGAAAACTAGTAAAAAAAAAAAAAAGTTTCCACCTGCAAGGCAATATCATAATGCACATTATGAAAGACTTACCTTAAAACAAAGCCCTCCAGCGGTGCGCTGTCACTGCTGCAGAGGCTTCCATCTTCACCCGATCTACCTTCTGGGTTCGGGGACTTTGGCCATCTATTTGGTGATGATGTCACTCCCCCGAATACAATTCCTTCAGAGCCCATGACGTCACCAGCTGCTGTTCGCAAGAATATCTCCTAAATGGTGCACGTTTAGGAGATATTCATTTACCTACAGGTAAGCTTTAGTATAAGCTTACCTGTAAGTTAAAATAAAATTCCAGGGTTTAATACCACTTTAGAGCTTTTAATAAATGTGGTTTTAGGCAGGACAAAAGGGCAACTGATTGATGATGATTGACTGTAGTAAAAACAGTCACTGTGCATTTCCTGATAATGGCAGCAAAAATGATGATGATCAGGGTTATTTTCCTGATTATGCAGAGGCTGCCAGCACACACCCAATGATGACTCCATGCACACTGACCCAGTTACCAGTTCTTTTGAATCTTTAATGCTGAGAAACTTGTAACTGGGGAGGGGTATGGAGCATAGGATACTCCGACCATGCTAAGTCCAAAGAAGTGGACACTAACTTCATTGTCCTGTAAATATACTTTCTTGAACTTTGAGACTGAAGGGAATGGCCAAATCAGGGACACCTTGGGAGTTGTAACTTATAAAACTGTACTGGCTCTTATATCCCTAAAGCACCAAACATCACCACGGATGAGCAGTCTTTTACTCACAAGGTCAGGGAATAGCTGTCCAGATTTAACATCCCGTTGCCTTCTAGTGAAGTATTAGTAGACTGGTTCCTCAAGGGTGATGTCCAGGGATGTCTCTGTAGTTGTAAGTAAGGGCCCCCCCAGCTCTGCTACAACCAGGACCCTGATGAGCATCAATATAGATCAGCATCCAAGCTTTAACAGATGGCAGCTTCCCCAGTTGGTGAATCTCCATGGCTAAGTGTATAGGGCAGTTCACCCAGCACATGCTAGGCCTAAATCAGGCATCTGGGCCCAGCAGCATAGACAGTCCAGCAGCAACTCCTTAGACCTCTGCAAGCACATGGCCTCTCCAAATATTTATACTCTCTCCCATAATGCCCCAGTGGTCTGAACCTCATACTGGGATGGCTGGAGAAAATATGAATATTCATAACTCTGGCAGGGAAAACCTCATACTATAGCCCAGTGATGGCGAACCTTGGCACCCCAGATGTTTTGGAACTACATTATCCATGATGCTCAACTACACTGCAGAGTGCATGAGCATCATGGAAAATGTAGTTCCAAAACATCTGGGGTGCCAAGGTTTGCATTCACCGCTATAGCCAGTGGTGCTAGTGGCACTTACTGACAATAGGGAGAAACCACAATCTCACTGAGTTTAGGGAGAAACCAAATGCACAACTATACAAATCAAAAAACTGGACTGGCTAGCACCCAGCCTAAAACAAGATTTTCTTATCACTTAGCAATCTATCTAGGAGGGAACTACACACGCTATGCTGTATATTTTTGTTTGCCTTGGAGCAGATTGGTGCCTACAGAGTCTGGGTCCCAGGAAGGAGAAAAAAGTTGTATATGACCTTAACATACAGGTCACTCTTGCATGGTGAGAGCACATCTACACTTGTGGTGGAGGAGTGGAGTGAATCACTGGAAATACTGCACAGAGTGAATAGAAGATCTGAAACATCTGGGGTTGATTTCTTTTTTGGACAACACTAGGATTTTAAAGATTTATGTTAACACATGGGATTGAGCGCTCTTTGGATAACACTATTGGATTTTAGACATGTGAGTTACAAATCGAAATTCGGACGTAATTTGCGTGATTCGGAGTTTCGGATGTATCTCCGAATCACAAAAGTAACGAATTTCAGCTAATCTGAAATAAATTATAATGAAAACAAGAAATTCATTTGAATGAAATTCATTTGACATGATGCGATAATTTGGGATTTTTGTTAACCACTTGCTGCCCGCCCATTGTCAAATGACGGCGGCAAAGTGGTTGTAAAATCCTGACAGGACGTCATATGACGTCCTCAGGATTTTAAGCCGATGGCGCCCCCGGGGGCGCGCATCGCGGCGATCGTTGTTGCGGGGTGTGAGTCTGACACCCCGCAACTACGATCTTGGTAAAGAGTCTCCGACGGAGACTCTTTACCACGTGATCAGCCGTGTCCAATCATGGCTGATCACAGTGTAAATAGGAAAAGCCGGCAATCGGCTTTTCCTCACTCGCGTCTATGCTGATCGATTATCAGCGCAGCCCCCCGAGGATGCCCACACTGGACCACCAGGGACGCCACCAGACCACCAGGGATGCCCATCAAAAGGTATGCCACCCTAGACCACCAGGGATGACACACAGTGCCCCCAATGGATGCCAATCAGTGCCCACAATGGATGCCAATCAATGCCCACAATGGGCATCACT
Organism: Lithobates sylvaticus; assembly: GCA_028564925.1. Lineage (NCBI taxonomy): Eukaryota > Metazoa > Chordata > Amphibia > Anura > Ranidae > Lithobates > Lithobates sylvaticus. The sequence goes on from CM053028.1 coordinate 438,236,626, forward strand.
GATTGGCATGCATTATTGTTTGGCACTGATTGGCCTATCAGTGCCTATCCATGCCAGCTATCAGTGCCCATCTGTGCCGCCTATCAGTGCCCATCCGTGCCGCCTATCCATGCCAATCCGTGCCGCCTATCCATGCCAATCTGTGCCAGCTATCAGTGCCAATTTGTGCCACCCATCAGTGCCCATCCGTGTCGCCCATCAGTGCCGCCTATCAGTGCCGCCTATCAGTGCCCATCAATGCCACCTCAGTGCCACTTCGTTGGTGCCACCTCATCGGTGCCCTTCGGTGCCGCCTTATCAGTGCCCATCAGTGCAGACCTATCAGTGCCCATCAGTGCAGACCTATCAGTGCCCATCAGTGAAGGAGAAAACATACTTATTTACAAAGTTTTGAAACTGAAACGAAAAAAAACAATTTTTTTTTTCAAAATTTTCAGTCTTTTTCTATTTTTTTAGCAAAAAATAAAACCACAGAGGTGATCAAATACCACCAAAAGAAAGCTCTATTTGTGGGGAAAAAATGATAAAAATTTCATTTGGGTACAGTGTTGCATGACCGCGCAATTGTCATTCAAATTGTGACAGCGCTGAAAGCTCAAAATTGGTCTGGGCAGGAAGGTGTTTAAGTGCCCTGTATTGAAGTGGTTAATGTTTAAAGCATCCAGAATAATGTAACAACATAAGGAATAATCTGAATTGATTCGGATACATTGATTTTTATGCTAGTGTAGCGTGAATATTCTAATAAGATTCTTTTTGTATTGGGGTTGAACTTGAGAGACCATTTGTTTAATTTGTATGTGCCTGGCCCAACAAACAAAGTAAGTTAGCAAGGGTGAAATTAATTTAACCTAATAACATAACGAAAGAATATGTATTAATGCGCATTAGTCTTTGACTCTTGGATAATCAGACGATTCTTTTTGCATTAACATTTTTTATTAATATAAAAAATGCACTACATATGAAATGGAAACATATTGCAATACATATAGTAAGGTATAAAAGTGAAATAAGATGATTCCTTTTTATTGTGTTTGGGTTGGATGGAGGTGGATCCATCAGACTCTCCTAATCATAACATAAGAAATTAATCCAGAATGTATTTTGTTCCATTCCTTACTGTTGGATGCATGCGACTTCTGGGACCTGTGTGTGTCCCAGAAGACAAGCTGGCCATTCACAAAATGCAGCGTGACTCACGCATGCGCAGTAGAAAACCGGTAGTGAAGCCGCAAGGCTCCACTGGCGGTTTCCCTTAGTTACAATGGCGGCGCCTGCATCCGATCCAATGGACTGATCGGCCTCGAGGGGGCTGACATTGCGGGCACCCTGGACAGGTAAGTGTCCTTATTAAAAGTCATCAGCTTCAGTGTTTGTACAGTGCCTTGCAAAAGTATTCACCCCCTTGGCATTTTTCGTGTTTTGTTGCCTCACAACCTGGAATTAACATGGATTATTTGAGGATTTGCATCATTTAATTTACAGAACATGCCCACAACTTTGAAGGTTTTTTTTTTTTTACAACAAATAGGATAAAATAACAGAAAAAGTCAATGTGCATAACTATTCACCTCCCTAAAGTCAATACTTTGTAGAGCTATCACAGCTCCAAGTTGCTTTACATAAGTCTCTATGAGCTTGCCACATCTTACCACTGGGATTTTTGCCCATTCCTCCTTGCAAAACTGATCCAGCCCCTTCAAGTTGGATGGTTTGCACTTGTGAACAGCAATCTTTAAGTCTGACCACAGATTTTCTATTGGATTGAGGTCGGGCTTTGACTAGGCTATTCAGAAATCATTTACATGTTTCCCCTTAAACCACTCAAGTGTTGCTTTAGCAGTGTGTTTGGGGTCATTGTTCTGCTGGAAGGTGAAAATCCGTCCTAGCTTCAAATCACACAAAGAGTGGTACAGATTTTGCTCAAGAATATCCCTGTATTTAGTACCATCCATCTTTCCCTCAACTCTGACCAGTTTCCCAGTCCCGACTGCTGAAAAACATCCCCACAGCATGATGCTGACACCACCATGTTTCACTGTGGGGATGGAGTTCTTTGGGTGATGTGATGTGTTGGGTTTGCGCCAGATGACCAAAAAGTTCAGTTTTAGTCTCAATTTCAGAGCACCTTCCTCCTCAAATTTTGGAAGTCTTCCATATGCCTTTTCGCAAACTCAAAACGTGCCATTTTGTTTTTGGCTGAAAGTAATGTCTTTCTTCTGGCCACTCTGCCATAAATCCCAAATCTATGGAGCGTACAGCTTATTGTTGTCCTATGTACAGATACTCCAGTCTCTGCTGTGGAACTCTGCTGCTCCTCCAGGGTTACCTTAGGTCTCTGTGCTGCCTCTCTGATTAATGCCCTCCTTGCCCGGTCCGTGAGTTTTGGTGTGAGGCCGTCTTGGCAGGTTTCCTGTTGTGCCATGTTCTTTCCATTTGGTTATGATAGATTTGATGGTGCTCCTAGGAATCATCAAAGATTTGGATATTTTTTTTATAACCTAACCCTGACTTGTACTTCTCAACAACATTGACCCTTACTTGTTTGGAGAGTTCCTTGGTCTTCATGGCAGTGTTTGGTTAGTGGTGCCTCTTGCTTTCAAAAAGGTGTGTATATGTAATGACAGATCATGTGACACTTAGATTGCACACAGGTGGACATCATTTCACAAATTATGTGACTTCTGAAGATAATTAGTTGCACCAGAGCTTTTTATGGGCTTCATAACAAAGGGGGTGAATACAAACGCACATGCCAATTATCATTTTTTTATTTTTGAAAAATAGTTTTATGTATATATTTTTCTAATTTTACTTACACCAACACCAACTTAGACTATTGTATTCGGATCCATCACATATAATTCAGATTAAAAAAACATTGAACTAAAGGCTGTACTGTAACAAAATAGGTAAAAAGCCAAGGGGGTGAATACTTTTGCAAGGCGCTGTAGCTGCTGACTTTTAAAAAAAAAATGTTTGTGGCTGGAACTCACACCACTGTTTTAAAAATAACATTAAATGTGTATTTTATGATCATTTGCTATCATTTCTATTCAATTGACTTTTATGCTCTATAGACATGTGCACAACAAAAAAATTTGTTTATTTTCGTTTCGTTTTTTTTGTTTCCGTTGATTCGTAAATTCGTAAGTCAACGGTGTTCGTATTCGTAACGATTCGTAAATTCGTAAGTCAGCGGTGTTCGTATTCGTAACGATTCGTATTTTCGTAAGAGTTATTTTTTCGTTGATTCGTTTTTCCGTAATTTTCGTTTATTCGAAATTCGGACGCATTCGTATTTATTCGTACTTTCGTAACATTCGTAGATTCGTAATCGGAGCATAATTCATAATTTTATGTAATGTGTATGCTATTGCTTAACGTGCTTCGAATGGATTTAACGAAAAAATAATAGCCTATTATTACATTTTAAGAGACACGGAAAATTACGAATCGAAAAAAAAAAGTTATGAATGTACGAATTTTTTCGTTCAATCCATTCGAGGCACGTTAAGCAGCGCCATTGTAAGGGACACGGAAAATTACCAATTCAACGAAAAAAAAAGTTACGAATGTACGAATTTTTTCGTTCATTTTGATTTTCGTTGTTCCTGTTTTCGTTTTTCGGATTTTCTTCTTTCGTAGATTTGTTGTTTCTAATTATTTTTTTCCGGATTTTCGTTGTTTTCGGATTCATTCGATTCGAACAAATCGTTATTCGTTAAAATTTTTTGGGAATCGTTCGCTCGTTCGTACGATAACGAATAAACGAAAATAACGAAAAAAAACTAAACAAATTGCACATGTCTAATGCTCTATGCTATGTTTGCCCCTGGTAATCAAAGCTACCGTAAGTATGATTTTCTATAGAGTTGTTCTGCACAAATGCCAAAAACTTTCTGTGTACATCCTAATGTAAGTCTAACTTCACTGGTACATCTGCGATATTTGGAAAAAAATTGTTTGTGTTTGTAGCACAAACATTTTCTGAAACTAATATTGACAGAAGCTTGCATATCAATGCATATTCTTCCCAATATGGAAAAGATTTATTCATTAAACATCACTCATATCTGTCTATCTGGCATAGATTGCAGTGCACTACCTAAAATCATGCAAAAACATCAGCAATGCCTCTGCTTTCTTGCATTGCCTTTTCGTGTGTTCTGCAATTTATTGCCATGAGACCAGATTCAGAGAAGAATAAATTGTGAGACCTGCATACAACAAACAGCAGACACACATCTAGGAGGACCGTCTACTGCTGCTGAGTGATGGACAGACCTACAACAACCATAAATCACCATTACTTTAATATACTTTTCTCACAAACCTAGGAATGGATTTCCCCACAGCAATAACAGAAAGTTTTTTTTTGAGGAAACTAAACTTTTAAAAGAAAATATGAAAGTATAAAACTTCAGTATGCACAAAAGTGTTTAAAGTGTTTAATCCTTCTTAGTTATTTTTATTTCCTCAGATAATGAAATGAAGTGCTGCATGCATCAAATTGGATAAATGCATACTGCGCCGAGATACTGTTACTAATAGCTGCACTTAACTCTAATGGAAAAATATTCCAGAGATTAGAATTATATATAGAATTATAGAATTATAGAATTATATATATATATGTACACAGCACCCCATATTGCAGAAAAATACAGAATTGTTGACATTTTTGCAGATTTATTAAAATAGAAAAACTGAAATATCACATGGTCCTAAGTATTCAGACCCTTTGCTCTGACACTCATATATTTAACTCAGGTGCTGTCCATTTCTTCTGGTCATCCTTGAGATGGTTCTACACATTCGAGTCCAGCTGTGTTGGATTATACTGATTGTAGTTGATTAGGAAAGCCACACACCTGTCTATATAAGACCTTACAGCTCACAGTGCATGTCAGAGCAAATGAGAATCATGAGGTCAAAAGAACTGCCTGAAGAGCTCAGACAGAATTTTGGCAAGGCACAGATCTGGCCAAGGTTACAAAAAAATGTCTGCTGCACTTAAGGTTCCTAAGAGCACAGTGGCCTCCATAATCCTTAAATGGAAGACATTTGGGACAACCACAACCCTTCCTAGAGCTGGCCGTCCGGCCAAACTGAGCTATCGGGGGAGGAGAGCCTTGGTGAGAGAGGTAAAGAAGAACCCAAAGATCACTGTGGCTGAGCTCCAGAGATGCAGTCGGGAGATGGGAGAAAGTTGTAGAAAGTCAACCGTCACTGCAGCCCTCCACCAGTCGGTGCTTTATGGCAGAGTGGCCCGACGGAAGCCTCTCCTCAGTGAAAGAAACATGAAAGCCTGCATGGAGTTTGCTAAAAAAAAACACCTGAAGGACTCCAATATGGTGAGAAATAAGATTCTCTGGTCTGATGAGACCAAGATAGAACTTTTTGGCCTTAATTCTAAGCGGTATGTGTGGAGAAAACCAGGCACTGCTCATCACCTGTCCAATACAGTCCCAACAGTGAAGCATGGTGGTGGCAGCATCATGCTGTGGGGGTGTTTTTCAGCTGCAGGGACACCACGACTGGTTGTAATCGAGGGAAAGATGAATTCGGCCAACTACAGGGATATCCTGGACAAAAATCTTCTCCAGAGTGCTCAGGACCTCAGACTGGGCCGAAGGTTTACCTTCAGATGACCTTACAATGACCCTAAGCACACAGCTAAAATAACGAAGGAGCGGCTTCACAACAACTCCGTGACTGTTCTTGAATGGCCCAGCCAGAGCCCTGACTTAAACCCAATTGAGCATCTCTGGAGAGACCTAAAAATGGCTGTCCACCCATGTTTACCATCCAAACTGACAGAATTGGAGAGGATCTGCAAGGAGGAATGGCAGAGGATCCCCAAATCCAGGTGTGAAAAACTTGTTGCATCTTTCCCAAAAAGATTCATGGCTGGATTAGATCAAAAGGGTGCTTCTACTAAATACTGAGCAAGGGGTCTGAATACTTAGGACCATGTGATATTTTAGTTCTTCTTTTTTAATAAATCTGCAAAAATGTCAACAATTCTGTGTTTTTCTGTCAATATGGGGTGCTGTGTGTACACTAATGAGGAAAAAAATGAACTTGATTTTAGAAAATGGCTGCAATATAACAAAGAGTGAGAAATGTAAGGGGGTCTGAATACTTTCCGTCCCCACTGTATATATACACACAGTACTTTACATTTATCACATATATACACCCCTCACATTTTTTTTAAATATTTTATTATATCTTTTCATGTGACAACACTGAAGAAATTACACTTTGCTACAATGTAAAGCAGTGAGTGTACAACTTGTGTAACAGTGTAAATTTGCTGTCCCCTCAAAATAAATCAACACACAGCCATTAATGCCTAAACCGTTGGCAACAAAGGTGAGTACATCCCTAATTCAAAATGTGAAAAATTGGGCCCAATTAGACATTTTCCCTCCCTGGTGTCATGTGACTCGTTCGTTATCGCTTTCACTCTCTCATACTGGTCACTTGAAGTTCAACATGGCACCTCATGGCAAAGAACTCTCTGAGGATTTGAAAAAAGAATTGTTGCTCTACATAAAGATGGCCTAGGCTATAAGAAGATTGCCAAAACTCTAAAACTGAGCTGCAGCACGTTGGCCAAGACCATACAGCAGTTTAACAGGACAGGTTCCACTCAGAACAGGCCTCGCCATGGATGACCACAGAAGTTGCCTGCACATGCTCAGCATCATATCCAAAGGTTGACTTTGGGAACTAAACGTGCTAAAGATGATGCACAAGAAAGCCTGCAAACAGTTTGCTGAAGACAAGCAGACTAAGGACATGGATTACTGGAACCATGTCCTGTGGTCTGATGAGAAAAGATAAACTCATTTGGTTCAGATGGTGTCAAGTGTGTGTGGCGGCAACCAGGTAAGGAGTACAAAAACAAGTGTGTCTTGCCTACAGTCAAGCATGGTGGTGAGAGTGTCATGGTCTGGGGCTGCATGAGTGCTGCCAGCACAGGGGAGCTACAGTTCACTGAGAGAACCATGAATGCCAACATGTACCGTGACATACTGAAGCAGAGCATGATCCCCTCCCTTTGGAGACTGGGCCACAGGGCAGTATTCCAACATGATAACAACCCCAAACACACCTCCAAGACGACCACTGCTTTGCTAAAGAAGCTGAGGATAAATGTGATGGACTGGCCAAGCATGTCTCCAGACCTAAACCCTATTGAGCATCTGTGGGGCATCCTCAAACGGAAGGTGGAAGAGCGCAAGGTCTCTAACATCCACCAGCTCCGTGATGTTGTCATGGAAGAGTGGAAGAGGACTCCAGTGGCAACCTGTGGAGCTCTGGTGAACTCCATGCCCAAGAGGGTTAAGGCAGTGTTGGAAAATAATGGTAATCACACAAAATATTGGCACTTTGGGCCCAATTTGGACATTTTCACTTAGGGTTGTACTCACTTTTGTTGTCAGCTGTGTGTTGAGTTATTTTGAGGGGATAGCAAATTTACACTGTTATAATGTGACAAGTTGTACACTCACTACTTTACATTGTAGCAAAGTGTAATTTCTTCAGTGTTGTCACATGAAAAGATATCGTAAAATATTTACAAAAATGTGAGGGTGTACTCCCTTTTTTGAGAATATATATATATATATATATATATATATATATATATATATATATATATATATACAGTGGTGTGAAAAAGTGTTTGCCCCCTTCCTCATTTCCTGTTCCTTTGCATGTTTGTCACACTTAAGTGTTTCGGAACATCAAACCAATTTAAACAATAGTCAAGGACAACACAAGTAAACACAAAATGCAATTTGTAAATGAAGGTGTTTATTATTAAAGGTGAAAAAAAATCCAAACCATCATGGCCCTGTGTGAAAAAGTGATTGCCCCCCTTGTTAAAACATACTATAACTGTGGTTGTCCACACCTGAGTTCAATTTCTCTAGCCACACCCAGGCCTGATTATTGCCACACCTGTTCACAATCAAGGCATCACTTAAATAGGAGCTGCTTGACACAGTAAGGTCCACCAGAAGATCCTCAAAAGCTACACATCATGCCGAGACCCAAAGAAATTCAGGAACAATTGAGAAAGAAAGTAATTGAGATCTATCAGTCTGGAAAGGGTTATAAAGCCATTTCCAAAGCTTTGGGAATCCAGCGAACCACAGTGAGAGCCATTATCCACAAATGGCGAAGACATGGAACAGTGGTGAACCTTCCCAGGAGTAGCCGGCCGCCCAAAATTACCCCAAGAGCGCAGCGACGACTCATCCAAGAGGTCACAAAAGACCCCACAACAACGTCCAAGGAACTGCAGGCCTCACTTGCCTCAGTTAAGGTCAGCGTTCATGCCTCCACCATCAGGAAAAGACTGGGCAAAAATGGCCTGCATGGCAGAGTTCCAAGGAGAAAACCACTGCTGAGCAAAAAGAACATCAAAGCTCGTCTCAATTTCTCCACAACAAATCTTGATGATCCCCAAGACTTTTGGGACAACATTCTGTGGACCGATGAGACAAAAGTGGAACTCTTTGGAAGGTGTGTGTCCAAGTATATCTGGCGTAGAAGGAACACTGCATTTCAGAAAAAGAACATTATACCAACAGTAAAATATGGTGGTGGTAGTGTGATGGTCTGGGGCTGTTTTGCTGCTTCAGGACCTGGAAGACTTGCCGTGATAAAAGGAACTATGAATTCTGCTGTCTACCAAGAGATCCTGAAGGAGAATGTCCGACCATCTGTTCGTGTACTCAAGCTGAAACGAACTTGGGTTCTGCAGCAGGACAATGATCCTAAACACACCAGCAAGTCCACCACCGAATGGCTGAAGAAAAACAAAATGAAGACTTTGGAGTGGCCTAGCCAAAGTCCTGACCTGAATCCTATTGAGGTGTTGTGGTATGACCTTAAAAAGGCCGTTCATGCTCGAAAACCCTCTAATGTAACTGAATTAGGACAATTCTGCAAAGATGAGTGGGCCAAAATTCCTCCAGGACGCTGTAAAAGCCTCATTGCACGTTATCGCAAACGCTTGGTTGCAGTTGTTGCTGCTAAGGGTGGCCCAACCAGTTATTAGGTTTAGGGGGCAATCACTTTTTCACACAGGGCCATGATGGTTTGGATTTTTTTTCACCTTTAATAATAAACACCTTCATTTACAAATTGCATTTTGTGTTTACTTGTGTTGTCCTTGACTATTGTTTAAATTTGTTTGATGTTCCGAAACACTTAAGTGTGACAAACATGCAAAGGAACAGGAAATGAGGAAGGGGGCAAACACTTTTTCACACCACTGTATATATATATATATATATAGGGAGAGTGAGACAGATATGACCCACACGGCACCAGTCTAAAGTTTTCATGTCCATATGGTTACTAAAACTGAAAATTTCTATGTTGTTTTAACTTGGTCAGTGTCTCAGAATCTTCCTTGGGCTCTGTGCTCTATCCTAACCTCCTTTTGTCTGGGACTGTAAGACATAGGGGTGGATTTACTAAGGAAAAATAGGCTTCCCACTTTGCAAGTGCAGTTGCACAGATTTTTCCCCAGAGCTTAGTAAATGTGGTAAAGTTCTGCTAATTTCCATCATCCAATCATGTGGGGAAAATGAGTGCAACTGCACATGCAAAGTGCACAGAATATTTGCCTTTAGTAAATCCACCCCATAGTTTTTAGATCTCACCTTTAACACTACCTGGAGGAAGGGTCCATGGAAAAAGCTGGATTACTTTTTCAGCTCAACGTTCTGTCCAGCAAAAAAGCTGCTGGGAATCCAAATCTGTCTGAACACCATTTCACATTCCCATATACGTAGAATAACCCTAGGCTTCCAGTGCCAATCTTCCTGAATTCACAAATCCAGTAAAACAATATTGCTAGATTTAGGAATTGGCAGCTTTTCTATGCCAAAAGATCTCCACATTTTCTTTGATTTGGGTCTGACCAGAACCAGAACATGCGAACAGACAAAAAATTTGTGCGAACACCGTTAAAGTCTATGGGACACGAATGTGAAAAATCAAGTGTTTACTTTAAAGGCTTATATGCAAGTTATTGCCATAAAAAGTGTTTGAGAAGCAGTATACTGCCCCAGGGGAGATGTATCAATGCAAAAAAAAAAGTTTTTAAAACTGACATTTTTTCAGGAGCAGTCATTTAATTAATTTGCTTAAAGTTAACAAAAAAAAATGTATTATTCCTTTAAATATCGTGCCTGGGGGTCCCCTTAGTCTGCCTGTAGAGTAGCGCCTCTTTCCCATGTTTATAACAGTACCACAGCAAAATCACATTTCGAAAGAAAAGTAATGTAATTTAAAATTGCTGGTGGCTGTAATGTATTGTCGGATCCCGGCAATATACATAAAAAATCATTGAAAAAAATGGTGTGGGTGCCCCCCCCCCAGTCCATTACCAGGCCCGCTATGGATAGTAAGGGGAACTCCAAGCCAAACGTTTTTTTTTTAAATGGCGTGGGGGTCCCCCCCAAAATCCATACAAGACCCTTATCCAAGCATGCAACCTGGCAGGCCCCAGGAAAAGGAGAGGGGGAACGAGAGAGTTTAGATTAGGACCACCTTTCAAAAGTGGGTGGAACTCCGCTTTAATGTGAAGATTTGTAGACTTGTAAGAGAATAATTTTCTCTTACATTGCAACTGGTTGTGCAATTATTTTGAGCAAAAAAGATTGATGCTAACCTTAATGTGTTTGCCCTTTTATTTACCACACTCCCTCCTTGGCCCGATCCACCACCCAAGCACCCAGTAAAAAAATGGTACTTCAAGGTACCAGGTACTTTAAGGTACAGGACACTCTAGATACCCCCACCCCCAGGCTCCCCAGTTCAGTATAATCGTATATGCTAAAACCTACTTTGTTCTTTGTAGTGTGTGCTTAGCTGATTAGAGTTTCTGCTTACAGAATCAGTACAGTTATGTTACTCTTACATGCTACTTGCCGTTTCAGTCTATGATTGTGCCAGTGATGTTGGCTTAAAAAAATGGAAGGCAATTACAATCAACAGAAAAGGACAAATTGTGATAGGTATCCCTGAAAGATGTTCCCTCTAATGGCTATTTGATTAAAGAGATGTGAATAGCATGCCTACTGAAGGATTGCTGAGATAATGACTACAGAAGCCTTTCTCAACCTTTTTACCACTGAGGAAGCCTTGAAATATTTTTTAGATCTCAGGGAACTCCTGCTAGAGTTAACTCTACTGGGGTCAACAGGAAGGATGCCCCCCTTACATTGGTGATCAGAATACTACCCTTCCTAACAGCTAAAAAGATAATTGGTGTCATGTTGCTTGATCTGCCAAGTGCCAGTGAACACAGAACTATGCAGATGGAAACCTCTGAAGGAACCTTAGAGTTTCACAGAACCTTGGTTTAGATTGGCTGGTCTACAGTGTGACCAGACTAGTAGGCTTTCAGTGAGAGGCAGGAATGATAAAACACAATCACTGTGCATAACAACTAAGAAAGAAGCCCGACCTGTATATTTCATGAGCCAATGTACCTTCCAACTTTTTAAGACAACACTCTCCACCAACATTTAGGGCAGAACACATGTCTATGATATATTCACAGTCATTCTTCATATGTATGTCGAGCCCCTGTCATAAGCTGGATAAATTCTGTTTTTGGCTCTGCTGTACCCAGCTGAGCAGCAATATATTTTTAGGTCTGTCCAGGCTCTCGCTAAGCCTGGGGGTTGTTTGCTCCTGCCTGTTTCTGATAGAAGCTTCCAGAAATAGTGCGGGGAGATTAGTCCCTGGGTTATGAACTTATATCTGATTGTAGAAAATCCCTGGGAGGTAGCCTCAGAATGTGTGGCTGGGGAGAAGATAAATGTTTGTGAAGGCCTGATCAGAGTCTGTCTCTCCAGGAGTCTCCCCCTGTGTGGCAGTCTGTGTTACTTTAGAACGGTTGCTGTTAGACCTCAGCATGTTTTTGGCTGAGGGCCCAAAGCAGCCTGGATTAAAGAGAATTTGCTGGAGGACAATACCTTAGAAAGCTGGGCTGGGGAAGGACTCTTTTCACTCACGAATGTCACAGGGTAGCTGGTTGGGGAGCTGTCACTGGACTTTGTGAGTAGGACCTTGCCTAGAGCTTTGGGTGTGCCTGTGCTTTGAGGGTTGGACATGAGAGGTTGCTACACAGACTGCGACTGCTCTTACAGAGTCTCAGACTATTTCGCTGTCCACTCCACCTACGTTGCCTTCAAAGTAGGATCTGCCAGGAGCTGTATAATATGGCTGAGATATGTGTACATATATAATTACAAGCTGTGCAGTAAAATGAGGTAAAACTCCTTGCTTTTAGATTCCTAGAACCAACTGATCCAAGTCACTAGGCACATGTCTCTCTTAAATCAGATCGCAGCAGCAAGTTCAGCTCATTTATGATCGAAGGACAAGGCTAAAAATTGATGTTTAGTGGACATTGGTCTCACAGCTGGATATTATACATATAGATTTACAGTATTACATTATATACAGCATAGTATAGTTATAAATCTGTGCATATTTTAAATCCAGAGATCTAACAATTTTTTTTTTCACACATAGGGCTCTCCTGCTTAGTGGCAGTGTCTTGGTATGCAGCCAATATCACTGCAGAGTTCTTTGATCCTCGCTACATTGGAATGAAGTAAGTGATTTCTATTTTACATTATATTTATCCTCTCTCTAGAAATATACCAAGTGATTATCCAAGTTGCATTGGGTAAAAAAGATATATTACATGTGTTGCAAAAAATTTTATTTTTCTAAAGTGACAGACGTTGGATTATTACACTCCTGGATGGGTGGGAATAAATGAATGGTCAATGTATACGTCAGGAAAGAGATATATGGCACTACCTACTGTATACAGAATTCAATTAAAAACATATACTGGGAAGTACCCATGTGTTATTCATTATCTAATACATAAAGCACTGTTATACATTGAACTGGTCATCAAATTACAATACATGACTGCTGAGGTGCAATTAGTCCAGGTATTATGAACTGTACTTTAATTGTATAACCTTCTTTTAACCCTTGCCCCTTCATACCAATAAATAACACGCTGACAACTGCTAAGTTGGAAAGGGCAAGGCCACAGCTTTTATTTCTTTAAATCCAACACATAACCAATGAATAGTAAATTTCTTTAAATCCAACATATAACCAATGAATAGTTCAAACAAATGAATATTTCAAACAGTGCCTGTCACAGTTATACTGTGAGCACATAATCCAACGTAGGGGAAGGAGATAAGAAAGGGGGGGAAGGCCTGTCCTTACCATAAGTGCTGGACAGGCCGTCTGCTTCCCATTTCCATCAACAGCAGCCATTTTATGCTGGCAAGGTCAAAAAACCGCAGCAAGCTGTGACGTACCAAAGAAAATTATAGGGCGGGAGGGTGGGCAGCTCTTCCCAAAGGATCTTCCAGAAGGCTCCAGAATTTTCTGGGCGCGGCACTTTTGTCGAGCTCAGGCCCAGCCCCACCCACACCCCCACCAATCTTTAAAGACCCTTTGGTCACTTCAGCCCGCCCTGGACATGCCCCCAACAGTCAGGGCTCTCTTTCCCTATGGGGTCAAGAGGCCTTCATGACTGCTGAGGTGCAATTAGTCCAGGTATTATGAACTGTAATTTAATTGTATAACCTTCTTTTAACCCTTGCCCCTTCATACCAATAAATAACACGCTGACAACTGCTAAGTTGGAAAGGGCAAGGCCACAGCTTTTATTTCTTTAAATCCAACACATAACCAATGAATAGTAAATTTCTTTAAATCCAACATATAACCAATGAATAGTTCAAACAAATGAATATTTCAAACAGTGCCTGTCACAGTTATACTGTGAGCACATAATCCAACGTAGGGGAAGGAGATAAGAAGGGGGGGAAGGCCTGTCCTTACCATAAGTGCTGGACAGGCCGTCTGCTTCCCATTTCCATCAACAGCAGCCATTTTATGCTGGCAAGGTCAAAAAACCGCCACCCGCCTGTCAGTGAACAACTGGCGGGCGCCCCACCGCAGCCAGCACCTGTTCCACACCCCGTTGTAGACCAAGATTAAAGATATCTAAGCCAATGTCATTGAGGTGAACACCATCCGGTCTCAAAAGGTCAGAATTATCACCCTCCAAATCCCTGTGCCGAACAACGAAGCCCCCAAGCTGTCGAACAAATTTGGAAACTTGCGCATTAACCTTTCTACGAAAGCGCTCCAAACTAGGGCCCGGGATCACCCGCGCCCACACCGAACGAGGCACGATTTCCGACCAAATGAGGACCAAATTGGTGAAAACAGCAAAACAGTAGGCAATGTCTTGCTTGATTGCAGAAATCAGGTCCACAGAACGCAGGAAGCCCACGTCATTGCCGCCAGCATGGAGTACTAAAACGATGGAACCAGACACGTGTGCACGGAGTTGCAGGCATTCCGGAAGGACCTGGGACCATCTTAACCCGCGAAGCCCGAGCCAGCGGACCCTGGCCAGATCATAGTCGAAATCCAGGTTCCTCCCGTAGGTCCGGACTTCCGCACGGCGTGCGGCCCAGTAAATGAAAGAGTCCCCGACAATCCACACCAAAACCGGACGAGGACCTGAAAATTAACATAACAGATGTGGACGAACATACAACGTAAAACGAGATGATTCCCATCTACCCAGACGCTGAAGTTCCATATCGGAAAAACCCATGCCAGACGCAGCGGTGGCCGCACCGATGCGAAACGAGTGTGTAGAAAAATCACGCGAAGGAAGTCCCATAACCTCGAGACATCGACGAAAAACACTTAAAAATTGAAACCTACTTAGAGAGGAGGAATCGGAATGAACGAAAAAAGCTAGAGAAGGGGGGCGCGCAGATCGGAAAAGAGAGGCCAAAGATACCGGGCAAAAGGGGCCACCACAAGGGTACAATACCACCCTCCGGCCCCTACCCAGGCTGTCGGTCTTCGAAGTACGCAACAGGACAGTCACGCAATGCTCCGCAAAAACAACGTCCGCTGTCAGGATCCCGCCCACCGTTGACGTGGCTCTCGAAACTAATTCGCTAACGCGAAAAGCGCCGAAGAACGCCCAAGAAAACGCCACGCGAAACAGGAGGGCCTCAAATTCTGAAGAGCACACCGAAGGCAACGTGGAAAGAATGCCCGATAGGATCTGAAGGGAAACCGGGCGCCTGGAATCGGGGGAATGAGTAGCGCGCTTCCAACCCCGCAGCATCCGTCGAACCGGGAACGCTTTAGTAATGTCCTCCCAACCTAGGAGCTGAAACCAAAAGGACAGCGCTGATAAAGACGAGGAGACAGTGGAACCCGCAACACCCTTTTGCAGTAAGTGAACCAAATAGACAAACAAAGCCATGCGCCTATCAGACGAAGAATAAATGGAAAACTCACCGCCCGAAATGTGCGACCACTCGTGCCAAACCCTGCAGTAAGACGCCCACGTGCGCGCAGACAGAGACGACCGAAGGAGATTCAGCAGGCCTCCGAAACGAGGTTCCATAAGTGGGCCGGACAAGGAAGGCCCTCCAGGGAGGCCGACGGAACCAGAGAGCGGAAACGATCGAGCTGTAAACGGGAGAGAGCATCAGCAACATCATTAGCCGTTCCGGGAACATGCTTAGCCCTAACACAAATATTAAATTGCAAACACTTCAAAACCAAAAACCGAAGCAAAGAAACTACTGGGGGGGAACTGGCTGACTGCTTGTTCACTACCTGCACCACGCTCATATTATCGGACCAGAAGACCACTTGATGATCACGCAACCGTGCACCCCAAAGCTCAATAGCAACAATTATTGGAAAGAGCTCCAGGAGGGTGAGGTTGCCCAACAAACCCAAGCGGGCCCATGAGGCCGGCCACCGCTCAGCAGACCATGTCCCTTGAAAGAAAGCGCCGAAGCCACAGGAGCCTGCTGCATCGGTGTATAACTCCAGCTGTGAGTTCGGCACTTCCTCCCGCTGCCAACAAGACTGGCCATTGTAGGCTTGAAGGAATGACAACCAAATACCCAAGTCGGCACGCATGGGCCTGGTGATCCGAACGTAGTGGTGAGGGGCGGACACCCCTTTCATGGCCCATGCCAGGCGCCTGCAGAAGGCTCTCCCCATCCGAATAACCCTGCAGGCAAAAACCAAATGACCCAACAGAGATTGCAGTTGTTTCAACTGCAACTTCTTGGCACCTTTGGCCAAGCGAACAAGGGAAAGGAGCCTGGCTAGCTTGTCCTCTGGCAATCGAAAGACCATCGCCTCCGTGTCAATCTCGATTCCCAGGAAAGCCAGAACAGTCACCGGGCCTTCAGTCTTATCAGCGGACAGTGGAACCGCGAAACTCCGGCAAGTGTCCTGAAAAGCAGTAAGCAGCTGCTGGCACCGACCACTGTCCGCTGGGCCCACAAAGAGAAAGTCATCCAAGTAGTGCAACAAGGACTGGCAACCAGCCTCCTGGGCAACCACCCATTCAAGGAAGCTGCTAAACAGCTCAAAGAAATAACACGAGATGGCACAACCCATGGGTAGGCACATGTCGAAAAAATAGCTTCCTTGAAAGTAACAGCCCAGGAGGTGGAAACAGTCCGGGTGGACCGGGAGGAGGCGAAAGGCGGACTCTATGTCCGCCTTAGCCAGCAACGCCGACCTACCGGCAGCCCTCACTAACTGAAGCGCCCCATCAAAAGAGGCGTAGTGGACCCTGGATTCTTCCTTGTCGATGCCGTCGTTAACCGAGGAGCCAGAAGGGTACGACAAATGATGGATGAGGCGGAATTTCCCCTCCGCCTTTTTGGGGACCACACCGAGGGGGGATACCCTCAGGTTGTAAAAAGGGGGGAGGTCAAATGGGCCAGCCATCCGTCCCAACTCAATTTCCTTCCGGAGCTTCTCGGCAACGACGGACTCGAATTCCACAGCCGACTTTAGATTGGGCGCCATGGTGGGTGCGTCTGATGGGAAAAATGGGATCCAAAAGCCACGGTCCAAGCCATCGCGCAGAATCAGCGCCTCCCTATGAAGGGGGTACCGGTCTAGCCAGGGAAGCATCTCTAAGACGTTCACTGGCGACCTCTGGCTTAGAAAGGTCAGGCTTTGCGCCTGGCCTGGGAATTGGCTGCTTACCCCTCCGAAAGCACCGGCTGGCGGGGTGGGCACCACCGCAACCCGAGCACTCGTGTTTGAAACGGCACGCGGTGTACCACTTGCAGTGGCTTTCGTTGAATAACCAACAAACACCCTTTTTCGGAGCGGCCGACGCTCCGGGGGAAGTGCCGGCCGGGGACTGAAAGGACGAAGGCCTGTGGGGGCACATGAGCAACAGCCACAGGCTGCCATCCTGACAATTGAAACAAAACTCCTTGCGCGCCGCCATCTTTTGCCGAAACTGAGTGTCGTAGTGAAACCAACACTGTCCGCCATAAACTTTGTAAGCACCCCAAATGAGGTCCAAGTAACAAAAAAGGGAAGTGGCTAACTCCGGAAACCGCTCGCAGAGCACACCCGCGTAAGCGCAGAACCCTTGGAGCCAGTTTCCAAACGTCCGTGGGAGCTGTTTTGGCTTGTCACCCTGGGTAGCTACGTCGATCCGCCGAGATTTGTCTATCGTTTCCCTGTCCGGCGGTACCAGCGCGATAAAATCAACGAATTCGCGGCGCCAAATCTTGTCTTTCACCTCCTCCGTCAAGTGCGTGCCTGTAGGCGAGACCGCCCACAAAGCACCACCAGAAACAGGGGGAGGGGCAGTCGCTGGACCCGACACCCCCATGCTGGAAAGAACAGATTTCACGACCGAAGCAATGCGGTCCTCCGGTGGGTCCGATACGGAAGCTTCAGTCGCCCTACCCCAAATTAAGTTACAGTCATACTCACTGAGATGTGGAGGCAAGTTCGATGAAGGGCGACCAGCAGCAGGACCCAGCGAGACATCCGGTGCCGGAACGGCCATGGAAAGCAGGGGTCCGGGACGACCGTCACCTGGAGGAACAGAAGAGGCGGCAGGACCCTGCTGACGGACGGCAAGGTCCAGTGGAGGGGGTCCGACCACCAACCCTGAAGAGTCCGATTGGCCAAGGACAGCGGCTGGACAAACACAAGAACGTCTGCATTCATCATGAGACTGACCCGGGGCGGTTGCGGCCGCCAGCCCAGGCCTGGGTAAGGAGCCTCCCGCCCTGCCAGGCGCAGGAAGACCCGGCTGCTGCGTAGAAGCAAGTGACCCCCGGGGACCCCCCGCCCAGTTGGACGCAGGGAGGTACGTATGAACCGGGGAGGGAAGGGATGTTTGAGCGGAACAAAAACCACCCGCCCTGCCGGGCGCAGGGAGGTGCTGGTGAGCACAGAGCGTCGGAGGCGGGTGGCGAGCCGATGTGGAAAAAACGCCGTCCGCCCCGCCTGGCGCGGGGAGCCCATGAAAAAGATTGCGAGAATCACGCCGACCGTCCACCCATCCGGGTGCAGGGGAACAAGGTACCAGGAACCCAGGCTGGTGAGCCGTGGGTGACGACTGGGAATCTTCCGCCCAGCAGGGCGCAGAGAGATTCCGCGCGGGCCGATGCAGCGAATTCCCGTACGCGGATGAGACCCCAGCCCTGCCATGCGCAGGGGGGTCGAGGACCGACACGTTTGACTGGGAGGCAGACCCACCCGCCCCAAAGGGCGCAGGGAGAATCAGGGGATGCAGCACAGGGGTAGTGGAAGCAGTGTGTTCACTTAAATCACCCGCCCTGTTGGGCGCAGGGGGACTGGTCACATAATGCTGGGGTGAAAGAGTGGGCATGAATGACTCTCCCGCCCTGCAGGGGGCAGGCAGGGTCATGTCATGCCGCACTCTGATTGATATGTGTTCCCCTTCATTTATATCTCCCGCCCTGCCGGGCGCAGGGAGAAGAGGATCCACTGGGGGCAGTGCAGCTGGCGCCAAGCCCTCAGCGGAACCGCCGTCCAGGAAGCTAGGGCGGGCGGCCGCCGAGGAGATGCGCACTCGGGCCTTCCCCCTTCTCCCAGAGGACCTCCGCGCCGACGACTGAGCATCCCCACCGGCCGCCGACATCCCACGCGCCGCGGGAGCGGGCCCAGGTAAGGCGGCAGGCACCATACAGCCAGGGAGCGCATCAGCTCCGGCCCGGCCACATAGTAACACACCGCCAGCGGAGGGGGCAGAGCCAGAGACCACCCGGACGGAGCCCTGCGTGGAACGAGGGCTCCGCGAGCGGCCTACACGAGGGGAGACCCGCGCAGCATCAGGCAGGGGGGGGGAACGCCGAGCGGGGCCCCGGCGGTGACGAGAGGTGCCGCGCTTCCTAGCTGAAGGAGCGCTGGCATCAGGGGAGCAGGGGTTGTATGATTGTCTTGCAGAGGCCCTGGAGGAACTGGGGCTCAGCCGAGAAGGCGGGCGGACCCGTCTCCGGGCCCGGGGCTCCACAAACGGTTCCGCAGGCAGAGGAGGGGGGGGGGGGGTGAGGAGCAGGAGAGGCAGGAGGAACAGTCCCGGGGGAAAGGAGAGAGAACAGCCAGTCAGCCTGACCTTGGAGAGCCAGCTCACGGACCTTGGCCAAAAGGAGCTCGGTGTCCATGGCTGGAGGTGCAGGGTCACAGGGTCAGCTCTTCCCAAAGGATCTTCCAGAAGGCTCCAGAATTTTCTGGGCGCGGCACTTTTGTCGAGCTCAGGCCCAGCCCCACCCACACCCCCACCAATCTTTAAAGACCCTTTGGTCACTTCAGCCCGCCCTGGACATGCCCCCAACAGTCAGGGCTCTCTTTCCCTATGGGGTCAAGAGGCCTTCATTTTTTGTTTGTTTTTAATAGAGTAGGGAAGGGTAAAAACCTCTGTCAACTCAACTCACTTCCTGTCCTAGAAACACCACAGGGAATGAGGAGATTTTAACAAAGTGAACAGAATTACCACCTTAAATTATTGTCACAAGAACAGGTGCCCCCAAATTTCCCCTCACTGCTCTGATGGCAACTCAACATTTTTGGATTTCTAATAATTTTGTCACCAGGACAAATAGGGGGGTGAATTCTATGTAGTCAGCAATTAAAACCTGATAAAGGATCTAACCCTTCCCTATTCTTGTCAATACTAAAATAAAAATGCCTTTACATATATTTTAAAGTAAACCTGCCATGAGAGAGCTTCAAGAGCAACTAACATTTTTTGAAAGAGAGACCAGCAATGGCAGCCTTCCTGTCTCTCCCATGACAACTTTACTTTAATCCACAACAGATCAGCATTTTATTAGGTGGTAGACTATTCTAATCAATACATGGAATTCCTTTTGAAGGTATAGCTAAAGAAAAGGCTTTGTTTTCTTCTTTCAGTTAGAGCGTCTGTGTCCCCACTGGAGAGATTTATCCTCTCTATTTGTCCTGATGATCATTATCTCAGGTACAGATGGTATATCCAAAATGTTATAGTTGTCACTGAAACAGGAATAGAGGGGAAGTCTTCCAATGGGGACACCTATTTAAGCAGAAATTTCCTCTCACTTCGTAAAGTCTTCCCTAAGTGTCTCCAGGCCAGAAAGTGAAAGGAAAATCACACTTTAATGGTATTCATGATTCAAAATATCTATTAGTATGTCAATCTAGCTTGACGCTTAGCTCCTCCATATATTTGTTTTCATTTTATAGGCAATACGGCCTTAACAAGCTCAGACTCTGGGGAACAACTAACACGAGATTTTGATCTGATTTATTTATATTGTTTGCAATTCATTACTGAAATGTAAACTTGATATGTTTTATAATTTTCAATAAAAAGTGAAAGTGAAGGGAAATCTACCCAATCAACAATGGAAACAGACAGCAAAAACAAATAAAAAAAAAACAATGACAGGGGCTTAAAATGTTTTG
The DNA here is from genome assembly GCA_028564925.1 of Lithobates sylvaticus. Lineage (NCBI taxonomy): Eukaryota > Metazoa > Chordata > Amphibia > Anura > Ranidae > Lithobates > Lithobates sylvaticus. The sequence goes on from CM053028.1 coordinate 438,257,503, forward strand.
GCAATACATATGCAGGTATATAAACTGTTAACATGTATTGCTTGCATTGCACTAAACAGTGCCAATTTCTAACAAGTCTGACTTATTCACCACTGTATGTATATTCTACCATCTCAGGTATGAGCTTGGCTCTGCTCTGTATATTGGATGGGCTGGATCTCTTCTGGCAATTCTTGGAGGTTCTTTCCTGTGCTGCTCATGCAAGAAGAAAGAAACTGCCAAAAAAGGGTATGTATCATTTATCATGGATACGTATGGAGGGGATCTCAGTGGTTAGAAATCTAGAACAGTGTATAAATTAGGCAAACATTTGGTAGTGCTCAGAAGGTCCAAACAGAGATGCCCAGGATTGTGGGCCTGATTGCAGTTTTTCAAGGGGTTTTCCCAGTTTATCTACCAATCATGATGTCTTTTTCTTTGTGCATTATGAATAATTGTTAGCAGGCAGCAGACAGCGTATTCTGTTGCGAAAGTGCTTTGGCTAAGACTTGAGGTACTGACTATGAGGGTTGTCAGACTTCAGAGAGCTATTACACTGTACATAGTAGCAGCCCTTGTTACAAAATCACCAGCAGGAAGTTATGACTTTAGTGATTATGGTTATGTTTTACTTGAACATTATAACTATTTCATTGCTTTCTTTATTCAGAATCTACAAATACAACTATCCAGGAGGAGCACCAGACAGTGAATTCACCCAATTTAAAGAGAGGAAAGAGAGGAAAGAAGGTGCTTCAATGGACAGAGCCTATGTTTAACCTGCAATCTAGACTCAAAACTCTGTTCAGTTTCACGATTTTATATGTAGTTTACGCTTTTTATTGTATGGTTCTATTTGTTAAGCACCATGAATATTAGAATTTGTTCTGTGTACATAATATAGGCAGAAATAAGAAGCATTGACAATGAACTCAGTATATACTACAATTAGGCTTTTGTATAAATTGTCTTTGCTTAACTAAGGGCCCATTAACATCAATGGGGCACATTAAGGTGTGCGTTAGTGCGCGCCCACCGGTGTGCAATGCATCACAATGCTTGCTTTTTTTCAATTTTTTTAAACTTTATTAAATGTGACAATTCAAATCTATACTCAGCCAACCATTGTGATGTGTTATAGCATGCCTTAACAAGCTGTGAAAAAATTCAACATGCCTTACTTTTTTCAGCACACACCAATGCAGTGCGTTGGTGTAAACTGAAGCAATTAGACATAAAGCAAATTGTCTTGTCTGTTATCCAGCCCTTTAGTGTTTAGTACAATGTAACATATTTAGGACCACTAAAAACATTGGTGAAAATTAATGGTATTGTTTTAAGAATATTTGTTCCTAATAAATTTTCTTTAAAATGTATATGTTCAATTGAGAGATAACCAAGAACAGCATTATAACCTCTTTGGGCTCAATGTGCGTAGCTGTCCCAAGCCATGCTCAGGACCTCCACCCATTAGGTGTTAAGGAAGTCATTAGCCTTTCATGGATGTGCATTTACAGACCAAAAAAAAACTCTGTTTGATAGGAAAACTGGAAGTCACTTCACTTTCAGTAATAAAGTGGTAGTTTTGGGCACAATATTACTATTTGATTTACCCAAAAATATTTAATCACACACAAATATCTAATTGATCACAGACAGAAAATAAAATTTTCACCCATAAAAATCTAACACTATTTATTATCCTACAGCTGACCATATACTAGTAGATTGTCAAACAATTGTCAAAAAATTGTTTATTCACATGATCATTTATACGAAAATTCTCAGTACTTTCAATAATTTGACAAATGCTGTTTAAAAGTACTTCAAAAATTTGTTTTGCTTTTAACAAAAAAATGACCAGACTTTCCTGAATGAAAATAACTTACATTGATAAAAATTAGCTTGATCAAGAAAAATTTTACATCCTCCGCCTTCTAATTTTTGTCAACAAAGTCAAAACTAAGGATGGGCCCGGTGCTCGATGCGAACCCACGTTCGCATCGAGCACCGGGCGTTCGCTCGCTCGGCGAGCCCAGAACTATTTTGGCCGCTCGCATCACGTTCGTGTGATGCGAGCGGCCCCGCAATGCATTGCGGCCGGCGCGGCCGACGCAGTGCATTGCTGGCTGATGATTGGCCAAGCATGCACTGTGACCCCGCATGCTTGGCCAATCACAGCCCCGGAAACTCGAAGAGCCATAATTGGCTACAGGCAGGACGCCTGTAGCCAATTACAGCTCAGGGGCTGTAGTACACGCCCCCCCCTATAAAACGCCGCCACGCCGTCTGCGCCGGTCACATGCTGTTCCGGCGCAGATTGAGCAGGCTGTTCCTGTGACACTCTGCTGCATTTAGATAGATAGAGAGAGAGATTCACTTGCAGAGATTGAGTTAGATAGATTCAGTTACAAAGATTGATTGACAAAGAGGGGCTTGTAGTGTGCTCGTGGCAGGCAGGCAGAGCTCCTATATTTTGTTACCAGAAGCACCTATAGGACTTGTAGTGTGTTCGTGGCAGGCAGGCAGAGCTCCTATATTTTGTTACCAGAAGCACCTATAGGACTTGTAGTGTGTTAGTGGCAGGCAGGCAGAGCTCCTATATTTTGTTACCAGAAGCACCTATAGGACTTGTAGTGTGTTAGTGACAGGCAGGCAGAGCTCCTATATTTTGTTACCAGAAGCACCTATAGGACTTGTAGTGTGTTAGTGGCAGGCAGGCAGAGCTCCTATATTTTGTTACCAGAAGCACCTATAGGACTTGTAGTGTGTTAGTGACAGGCAGGCAGAGCTCCTATATTTTGTTACCAGAAGCACCTATAGGACTTGTAGTGTGTTAGTGACAGGCAGGCAGAGCTCCTATATTTTGTTACCAGAAGCACCTATAGGACTTGTAGTGTGTTAGTGGCAGGCAGGCAGAGCTCCTATATTTTGTTACCAGAAGCACCTATAGGACTTGTAGTGTGTTAGTGACAGGCAGGCAGAGCTCCTATATTTTGTTACCAGAAGCACCTATAGGACTTGTAGTGTGTTAGTGGCAGGCAGGCAGAGCTCCTATATTTTGTTACCAGAAGCACCTATAGGACTTGTAGTGTGTTCGTGGCAGGCAGGCAGAGCTCCTATATTTTGTTCCCAGAAGCACCTATAGGACTTGAAGTGTGTTAGTCCCATCACACACACAGAGCTATATTTTCTTCCCAGAAGCACCTATAGGACTTGAAGTGTGTTAGTCCCATTACACACAAAGAGCTATACTTTGTTCCCAGAAGCACCTATAGGACTTGAAGTGTGTTAGTCCCATTACACACACAGAGCTATATTTTCTTCCCAGAAGCACCTATAGGACTTGAAGTGTGTTAGTCCCATTACACACACAGAGCTATATTTTCTTCCCAGAAGCACCTATAGGACTTGAAGTGTGTTAGTCCCATTACACACACAGAGCTATATTTTCTTCCCAGAAGCACCTATAGGACTTGAAGTGTGTTAGTCCCATTACACACACAGAGCTATATTTTCTTCCCAGAAGCACCTATAGGACTTGAAGTGTGTTAGTCCCATTACACACACAGAGCTATATTTTCTTCCCAGAAGCACCTATAGGACTTGAAGTGTGTTAGTCCCATCACACACACAGAGCTATATTTTGTTCCCAGAAGCACCTATAGGACTTGAAGTGTGTTAGTCCCATTACACACACAGAGCTATATTTTGTTCCCAGAAGCACCTATAGGACTTGAAGTGTGTTAGTCCCATCACACACACAGAGCTATATTTTGTTCCCAGAAGCACCTATAGGACTTGAAGTGTGTTAGTCCCATTACACACACAGAGCTATATTTTGTTCCCAGAAGCACCTATAGGACTTGAAGTGTGTTAGTCCCATCACACACACAGAGCTATATTTTCTTCCCAGAAGCACCTATAGGACTTGAAGTGTGTTAGTCCCATTACACACACAGAGCTATATTTTCTTCCCAGAAGCACCTATAGGACTTGTAGTGTGTTAGTCCCATTACACACACAGAGCTATATTTTCTTCCCAGAAGCACCTATAGGACTTGAAGTGTGTTAGTCCCATCACACACACAGAGCTATATTTTGTTCCCAGAAGCACCTATAGGACTTGAAGTGTGTTAGTCCCATTACACACACAGAGCTATATTTTCTTCCCAGAAGCACCTATAGGACTTGAAGTGTGTTAGTCCCATTACACACACAGAGCTATATTTTCTTCCCAGAAGCACCTATAGGACTTGAAGTGTGTTAGTCCCATTACACACACAGAGCTATATTTTGTTCCCAGAAGCACCTATAGGACTTGAAGTGTGTTAGTCCCATCACACACACAGAGCTATATTTTCTTCCCAGAAGCACCTATAGGACTTGAAGTGTGTTAGTCCCATTACACACACAGAGCTATATTTTCTTCCCAGAAGCACCTATAGGACTTGAAGTGTGTTAGTCCCATTACACACACAGAGCTATATTTTCTTCCCAGAAGCACCTATAGGACTTGAAGTGTGTTAGTCCCATTACACACACAGAGCTATATTTTCTTCCCAGAAGCACCTATAGGACTTGAAGTGTGTTAGTCCCATTACACACACAGAGCTATATTTTCTTCCCAGAAGCACCTATAGGACTTGAAGTGTGTTAGTCCCATCACACACACAGAGCTATATTTTGTTCCCAGAAGCACCTATAGGACTTGAAGTGTGTTAGTCCCATTACACACACAGAGCTATATTTTGTTCCCAGAAGCACCTATAGGACTTGAAGTGTGTTAGTCCCATCACACACACAGAGCTATATTTTCTTCCCAGAAGCACCTATAGGACTTGAAGTGTGTTAGTCCCATTACACACAAAGAGCTATACTTTGTTCCCAGAAGCACCTATAGGACTTGAAGTGTGTTAGTCCCATTACACACACAGAGCTATATTTTCTTCCCAGAAGCACCTATAGGACTTGAAGTGTGTTAGTCCCATTACACACACAGAGCTATATTTTGTTCCCAGAAGCACCTATAGGACTTGAAGTGTGTTAGTCCCATTACACACACAGAGCTATATTTTCTTCCCAGAAGCACCTATAGGACTTGAAGTGTGTTAGTCCCATTACACACACAGAGCTATATTTTCTTCCCAGAAGCACCTATAGGACTTGAAGTGTGTTAGTCCCATCAGACACACAGAGCTATATTTTCTTCCAGAAGCACCTATAGGACTTGAAGTGTGTTAGTCCCATTACACACACAGAGCTATATTTTCTTCCCAGAAGCACCTATAGGACTTGTAGTGTGTTAGTCCCATTACACACACAGAGCTATATTTTCTTCCCAGAAGCACCTATAGGACTTGAAGTGTGTTAGTCCCATCACACACACAGAGCTATATTTTGTTCCCAGAAGCACCTATAGGACTTGAAGTGTGTTAGTCCCATTACACACACAGAGCTATATTTTGTTCCCAGAAGCACCTATAGGACTTGAAGTGTGTTAGTCCCATCACACACACAGAGCTATATTTTCTTCCAGAAGCACCTATAGGACTTGAAGTGTGTTAGTCCCATTACACACAAAGAGCTATACTTTGTTCCCAGAAGCACCTATAGGACTTGAAGTGTGTTAGTCCCATTACACACACAGAGCTATATTTTCTTCCCAGAAGCACCTATAGGACTTGTAGTGTGTTCGTGGCAGGCAGGCAGAGCTCCTATATTTTGTTCCCAGAAGCACTTATAGGACTTGAAGTGTGTTAGTCCCATTACACACACAGAGCTATATTTTCTTCCCAGAAGCACCTATAGGACTTGTAGTGTGTTAGTGGCAGGCAGGCAGAGCTCCTATATTTTCTTACCAGAAGCACCTATAGGACTTGTAGTGTGTTAGTGGCAGGCAGGCAGAGCTCCTATATTTTGTTCCCAGAGGCACCTATAGGACTTGAAGTGTGTTAGTCCCATTACACACACAGAGCTATATTTTCTTCCCAGAAGCACCTATAGGACTTGAAGTGTGTTAGTCCCATTACACACACAGAGCAATATTTTCTTCCCAGAAGCACCTATAGGACTTGAAGTGTGTTAGTCCCATCACACAGAGCTCCTCTATTTTCTTTGCATAAGCACCCACAGGACTTCTAGTGTGTGTTAGTGGCATCACACAGAGCTCCTATATATTCTTCTCAGCAGCACCCACAGGACTTCTAGTGTGTTAGTGGCATCACACAGAGCTCCTCTATTTTCTTTGCAGAAGCACCCACAGGACTTCTAGTGTGTTAGTGGCATCACACAGAGCTCCTCTATTTTCTTTGCAGAAGCACCCACAGGACTTCTAGTGTGTTAGTGGCATCACACAGAGCTCCTCTATTTTCTTTGCAGAAGCACCCACAGGACTTCTAGTGTGTTAGTGGCATCACACAGAGCTCCTCTATTTTCTTTGCAGAAGCACCCATAGGACTTCTAGTGTGTTAGTGGCATCACACAGAGCTCCTCTATTTTCTTTGCAGAAGCACCCACAGGACTTCTAGTGTGTTAGTGGCATCACACAGAGCTCCTCTATTTTCTTTGCAGAAGCACCCATAGGACTTCTAGTGTGTTAGTGGCATCACACAGAGCTCCTATATTTTCTTCTCAGCAGCACCCACAGGACTTCTAGTGTGTTAGTGGCATCACACAGAGCTCCTATATTTTCTTTCAGAAGCACCCACAGGACTTCTAGTGTGTTAGTGGCATCACACAGAGCTCCTATATTTTCTTTGCAGAAGCACCCATAGGACTTCTAGTGTGTTAGTGGCATCACACAGAGCTCCTATATATTCTTCTCAGCAGCACCCACAGGACTTCTAGTGTGTTAGTGGCATCACACAGAGCTCCTATATTTTCTTTGCAGAAGCACCTATAGGACTTCTAGTGTGTTAGTGGCATCACACAGAGCTCCTATATTTTCTTCTCAGCAGCACCCACAGGACTACCGACTACAATGGCTGGAAGACCGCCAAGGGGAGGCAGAGCGTGCAGAGCCAAGAACACAGGGCAGACAGTCTCTGTTTCTAGTGGACGTGGCCGTGGACGTGGACGTGGTCGTGCATCGTCATCAGCACGTGGCCATGGGACACGCGCGTCTTTGTTTTCGGCAGCTGGACATGTGGAGCCGCATCATGCTGAAGGCTTGGTAGAATGGATGACCAAGCCCTCCTCATCCTCCTCATCCTCTCTCACCCAGGCTCAGGGTACTGACAGAGCATCATCAGCCACCCCTTCCCTAGACCCACCATGTCCTCCTGAGGAGTCCCCCGAACTCTTTGAGCACAGTGTTGGGTACATGCTCCAGGAGGATGCCCAACGATTCGAAGGCTCGGATGACGATACCCAGCTTGAGGAATCTGGCAGTACAGTTCCACCAGCTGCAGCTTACTGCCAGGTTTGCTCTAGTGGTGAAGAGGGAGGGGATGATGAGGTCACTGACTCCACGTGGGTGCCTCAAGGGAGAGAGGATGAGGAGGAGGACGAGGAGGAGGAGGATGCGGCGTCACATGTCCAACGAGGCAGGATGCCCCCTGGAGGCCAGGTAGAGGCCAGCACAGCAACTGTACAACACCGCAGAGCTCCGCCTGTGCAGGGCGCTGCCTCTGCACGTTATCAGAAAAGTTCTTTGGTGTGGGCCTTTTTTGAGACGAGTGCAGCAGATCGCACCACTGCTATTTGCAATATTTGTCTCAAGCGTATCTCGCGTGGCCAAAACATCAGCCGCTTGGGCACGACAAGCATGACCAGACATATGGCGACCTGCCATGCAGCTCGTTGGCAGGCACACATAAAAGACCCACACCAAAGAACTAAGCGGACCTCTCCTTGCTCCTCCTCAGCTGGGATCTCCATCCCCACTACACCTTCAGTCCTCTCTGAAAGCTGCTCTGAGAGGACTGAAGGTGTAGAATTCGGTGTGTCACAACCAAGTACTTGCAGTACACCGACGTCCGAATGCAGCAGGCAAATTTCCCTGCCCCAGCTGCTGGACCGTAGAAAGAAGTACACTCCCAGCCATCCACATGCCCAGCGGTTGAATGCTAGCCTTGCTAAATTGCTAGCACTTCAACTGCTGCCTTTCAGTTGGTAGACTCGGCCCCCTTCCGTGAGTTTGTTCAATGTGCGGTTCCTCAGTGGCAGGTTCCCAAACGCCACTTTTTCTCGCGGAAGGCGATTCCGTCTCTCTACCGGCATGTGGAGGGCAATGTCCATGCCTCGCTGGACAGGGCGGTCAGCGGTAAGGTGCATATTACCGCTGACTCATGGTCCAGCAGGCATGGACAGGGACGGTACCTTTCTTTCACGGCCCATTGGGTCACTCTATTGGCAGCTGGGAGGGATGCAGGACAAGGTGCAGTAGTGTTGGAGGTTGTTCCGCCACCACGCCTCCAAAACGCGACTACTGCTACTGGTTGTGACACACCTCTCTCCTCCACCCCCCTCCTCTTCTTCTTCCTCCAGTGCTCTGTCCTTGGAACCAGCGGTGCTCCGTAGGCGTACAAGGGGCTACGCAAGTACGCAGGCAAAAAGATGCCATGCCGTGCTTGCGCTGGTGTGTTTGGGGGACAGGAGCCACACTGGGCCAGAGGTTCTGGCAGCTCTGCAGGGGCAGGCCGAGAGGTGGTTGACGCCACGTCAGCTTAAGCCAGGAATGGTCGTTTCTGACAATGGCACCAACCTCCTCTCCGCCCTGCGACAGGGGCAGCTCACCCATGTGCCCTGCATGGCTCACGTCCTCAACCTGGTGGTGCAGCGGTTCTTGGGCAGGTTCCCAGGCTTACAGGATGTCCTGAGGCAGGCCAGGAAAGTCTGTGTGCATTTCCGCCGATCTTATAATGCCAGTGCTCGGCTGACTGAGCTGCAAAAGGAGCTGAACCTGCCCAAGAACCGCCTAATATCTGACATGCCCACCAGGTGGAACTCAACGTTGGCCATGCTGCAGCGACTGCACACGCAGCAGAGGGCCATCAATGAGTACCTTTGCGACTACGGCACCAGGACAGGGTCAGGGGAGCTTGGGTTTTTTTCCCCACGTCAGTGGAGCATGATCAGGGATGCATGCACTGTCCTCTCACCATTTGAGGAGGCCACGAGGATGGTGAGCAGTGACAGTGCATGCATCAGTGACACTGTCCCTCTTGTCCACCTGTTGGAGCATACGCTGCGTGGGATAATGGACAGGGCACTTGAGGCAGAACAGAGGCAGGAAGAGGAGGACTTCCTTGCCTCTCAAGGCCCCCTTTATCCGGACAGTGTTCCTTCTGTCCCACCCATCACACAGGAAGAGGATGAGGAGGAGGAGGAGGAGGAGGAGGATTGTGTGAGCATGGAGGTGGAGCCTGGCACTCAGCATCAGCAGCAGCAGTCTTTTAGGGATGATGTACAGTCCCAACAAGCCAGTGGACTTGTACGTGGCTGGGAGGAGGTGGCTGGCGATCATGTCATCCTCAGTGACCCAGAAGACTCCGGACCGAATGCCTCAGCTAACCTACGCTGCATGGCCTCCCTGATCCTGCAAAGCCTGCGGAAGGATCCTCGTGTTCTTCGGATCAAGGAGAGGGACCATTACTGGCTGGCCACTCTCCTTGATCCGCGGTACAAGGGTAAGGTTGCGGACCTTATCTTGCCGTCGCAGAGGGAGCAGAGGATGAGACATCTCAGGGAGGCCTTGCAGAAAGGTCTGTGCAACGCGTTCCCAGAAACTGGGAGGCTACAAACTCCTGGTCCTGGGCGACGAGTTGCTGAGGCTTCGGTCAGTGGCAGAAGGAGCGGTGGGGAAGGTGGACGTCTGACCGATGCGTTCAGACAATTTTTTTAGTCCGCAGCCCCAAGGTATGATCGGTTCCAGCAACCATCGCCAGCGTCTGATATACATGGTGCAGGAATACCTTGGGGCAAGGTCAGACTTGGACACCTTTCCCACCGAAAATCCTCTGGCTTACTGGGTCCTGAGGATGGATCACTGGCCAGAGCTTGCACAGTATGCAATTGAGCTACTGGCCTGTCCTGCCTCCAGCGTTCTTTCCGAACGCACATTCAGTGCTGCTGGAGGATTTGTGACTGATCATAGGGTGCGCCTGTCCACCGCCTCGGTTGATCGACTGACATTCATCAAAATGAATCAGTCTTGGATCACCACCAGCTACCAGGCACCTGAGGCGGATATAACCGAATAATTTTTAATGTCACATCCCTTCAAGACTGCCTATGCTGATGCTGAGTGACTGTCCTCTTATGTTCACTGACTATCCTCTTCCTCCTCCTCAATGATCCATGCCACAGCACCAGTGCCTAAGGCACAATTTTTCAGCCCCTGTTTAACAGGGGCGTGTACTTACAATTTTTTAAAAAAATGCTTCGCAACACGTGTGACTGCTGTGCTCCAAGTACAGTCTCTGTGAGGGCCGTGTTGCAGTGTTGTGGCACCAGCACCAGTGCCTAAGGCACAATTTTTCAGCCCCTGTTTAACAGGGGCGTGTACTTACAATTTTTTAAAAAAATGCTTCGCAACACGTGTGACTGCTGTGCTCCAAGTACAGTCTCTGTGAGGGCCGTGTTGCAGTGTTGTGGCACCAGCACCAGTGCCTAAGGCACAATTTTTCAGCCCCTGTTTAACAGGGGCGTGTACTTACAATTTTTTAAAAAAAATGCTTCGCAACACGTGTGACTGCTGTGCTCCAAGTACAGTCTCTGTGAGGGCCGTGTTGCAGTGTTGTGGCACCAGCACCAGTGCCTAAGGCACAATTTTTCAGCCCCTGTTTAACAGGGGCGTGTACTTACAATTTTTTAAAAAAATGCTTCGCAACACGTGTGACTGCTGTGCTCCAAGTACAGTCTCTGTGAGGGCCGTGTTGCAGTGTTGTGGCACCAGCACCAGTGCCTAAGGCACAATTTTTCAGCCCCTGTTTAACAGGGGCGTGTACTTACAATTTTTTAAAAAAAATGCTTCGCAACACGTGTGACTGCTGTGCTCCAAGTACAGTCTCTGTGAGGGCCGTGTTGCAGTGTTGTGGCACCAGCACCAGTGCCTAAGGCACAATTTTTCAGCCCCTGTTTAACAGGGGCGTGTACTTACAATTTTTTAAAAAAATGCTTCGCAACACGTGTGACTGCTGTGCTCCAAGTACAGTCTCTGTGAGGGGTTGCAGTGTTGTGGCACCAGCACCAGTGCCTAAGGCACAATTTTTCAGCCCCTGTTTAACAGGGGCGGGTAATTACAAATCTTGATCTAATAGTTCACAGCAGGGCCCATTCCTGCGCCCACCAAGAGTAACTATGAGGGCCTACAGTCTTGTGGCAACACCGTCCACCACCACCGCCAAAGGCCCAATTTTTCTGCCCTGTTCATCAGGTGCTTGCAATTACAAATCTTGATCTAATAACTCACAGCAGGGCCCATTCCTGCGCCCACCAAGAGTAACTGTGAGAGCTTACAGTCTTGTGGCAAAACCGTCCACCACCACCACCACCCAATTTTTCTGCCCTGTTCAACAGGTGCTTGCAATTACAAATCTTGATCTATTAACTCACAGCAGGGCCCATTCCTGTGCCCACCAGTCTTGTGGCTACACCAACATCTAATAGGGCAAATTTCTGCAGAGTATATACGCCAGGCCCCTACTTTCAAACATCCAACTTACAAACGACTCCTACTTGCAAATGGAAAGAGAAAACAGGAAGTGAGAGGAAATCTACCCCTAGGAAGGGAAATTCTATCCTGTTAGATTTAATTTGGGAAAAAGGTATCTCCTCTCTACTGATACTTTATCACCAATCCTTGTTTCAATTAAAACCCCACTTTTCCAAAAACATTTATCATTGGGACGGAAAGTGAGGTGACATGTTCTGAACAGATGTGCAAAGACAGCAAATGTTACAGGGGTGATAACCCCTCCCTATGTTCTCCAAAAAGCTTAAAAATAGATTTTTTTGGGATGGAGCTACACTTCATAATGTACCTGTTCAGATTCTACTTAAGATCAAACCTAAAGCCGCAAGTGGTTTTAAATGGCTTCTTTTTTTCCTTTACAAATGTCATTTTGTGCAAGGACAGTTCTAAACACGGGAAACACATGCCACTTCACAGGCATACTTTGGACACCCCCCAGGTACCATATTTAAAGGAAAATGTCACTTTTTTTTTTTTTTCACTTTATGCATCATTAAAATGACTGCTCCCGAAAAAACGTTAGTTTTTAAAAGTTCTTTTTGCATTGATATATGTCCCCTGGGGCAGGACCCGGGTCCCCAAACCTGTTTTATGACATTAACATGCATATTGGCCGTTGTAATTAGCACTTTTGATTTCGAACGTTCGCGTCCATTATAACGTATAGGGTTCGAAAATTCGCGCGAACTTTCGGTCCGTTCGAAGGTTCTGGTTCGAACCGAACCCGGGGGTGTTCGGCTCATCCCTACAGTTGACAATGAAAATGATGTTTCAAGACCTCTGTAAGGAGCTCAATGGCTCCTAAACTTTTTATTATATGCTAATAAACTACCTCTGTACCTCTTACCTAGGCAAAACAAGATATTTATATGGATAGAAGAAGAAATCATTTTATGATTTACATTTATAAAACACATCCTATGCTACTTATGACTGCATTTGTTATTATATATATCTGTGTGGACGCACAGGTGTATATAAATGTGTCGCACTGTGCTCTGCAGAGTGTCTAAACCTGCTGTGCAGACTGCTAATAATATAAAATCGCAAACCTGTCCAAATGAGTATCTGAAACTGCTGTGCAGGCTGCTAATGGTATAAAATCACAGTGAATAACTGAAACTGCTGTGCAGACTGCTAATGGAAAAAAAAAATCACAGTCCTGTCCCAATGAGTGCTAATCCAATGCAAAACAAATAATATAAGTATAAAATATAAATAGTGTCTGCTGTAGATGACAAAAGGTGCTCATGCTCCGTGGATTCCAAACAATGTGGCGTGAATAATTCAATATAAGGCAATCAAGTCCATTGGAAAAAAGTATAAAAATAAAAAAAAAAAAAAATAAAAATCAAAACAGAAAAAACTGTCTAAAATGAAAAAATAATTAAAGTGCCAAGTGACTTCATGCAGATTGTGCTCTCCTCCCCCCGTCAGGTGTACCCTCAAATTGAGGGCTTAAATTTTAAGCCTGGAATACTTTATAACAGCCGGGGGTCTTGATTTTTTCTTTTCCTCCTGTGCTTGCTGCTGTGGATACCTCTCACTGTTAGTCTCCTGCTCACACTGGCTGTTCTCCTCTCTCCAAGATGTCTCCACCAAGCCTCCTCACATGTCCCATAGGGAGAGTAATAAAGGCACACAATAGTGTAATACCGCTACAATAATCTTTAATATTCTTTAAAACATGTAATACATTAAACTCACATTTAATAGGATAAAAAAAACGCTCTTTAAAGTGCTGGCAGTGCTGTAGTGATGAGGGGGATAGGATCACCTGTTCCCGGATCTGCAGCCCCGGTAGTGCAATGTTCGGATTCTTCTACACCTCCTCCCCAGGCTACCTCCTGCTTACTGTGCGTCAGTCAGTCAAAATCCGACCGGTTTCGTCACTATCTTCGTGACTTCCTCTGGGATAATTGCCTGCAGCCCCAATCTTTTAAAATGCACATTTTACATTTACATCGGAGGTCCAATTTTGGTTAGGTTGATGTTGCCTTTTATAGTGAAAGGTTCACTTGAAGAGGTTAGAAAGAAAAGAGAAAAATTCTATCCTGCAAATGCTACTTGCAAGTAACTAGAAATTTTCCTTTTACCGGAACACCCTGAATGCTGTTCAGTACTATATTACAACACAGCACTATTGTGTAATATAGAAACTGTCCCGAAGGATTTATCTGTTACATCTTACAGTTTATTTTATTGCAGTACAATGGTGTGTAACTACCGATAGAGTGAGTCCTTGAACAATGGTTTATTATTAGGAAATATCCACACATAGCATGTTCCAGAACCTACATTTTCTTTTATGCTAAAGGTGTGGTGTTAAGGGACAAAGGAACACAAAATGTGTAGCTAAAGGCAAAACATTTTTTTTTCTCATTTTGGATAGCGTAAAGCCTGGTACACACTATAAGTTTTTTTTTCATTCAACCCAGCGGGCTGAATGAAAAAAAACTGTCAGCTCCGGTCAGATCTCTCCTGTTGAGCTGTTGAGTTCTGACAGGGGGACAGCCCCCCGTCAGAACACTCCGATTAGTGCTCTCTGACATTGGCTGAGTTCGCTGATTGGGAGTAAGTCGACTGCTGGTTTTCCAGTATGCTCGTCTGACAGAAGCTGGCCAAACGACTGGCTTCTGTCGACAGGGTGGCATACACATTGGCCGAATGTCGACGGGTGTTTTTTGAACCGGCCGATATCTCCTGACATTCAGCCTGTGAGAGAGAGAGTTAGAGCCCATGTCAGTTTTGGCTTTTGCCATCTGTGTCCAAATGAGGAGATCTCCCTTCACGTCCTGTCCCATAGCCAAAACAAGAAGGGAGAGAATGTACCTCCAAAGTGAAGGAATCCTGGTGTTTGTGTCACCAGAACTAACTAAGGAAAAAATTCCCCCTCTATTAGTGTTCTTATGTCAACTCAAAATTTGGGATTTTCTTATACTTTCACTTTCAATGATAACGGTAAACTGGACAAATAGAGAGGGTAATTCTCCCCAACAGGGCACAGTAAGAAATGAAACCTGACAGGTGTTTTAATCCCTCTCCACTCTATCCAAAACTAAAAAATAAAGTTTTAACTTTAGTTAAACTTTAAAGGATATATTTACCTTTAATAACATGTTACATGTTACAGCCAAATTCAGGGTGTAATATGTAACATGTTACTAAATCACCTGCCCGCACCCAGACCTGATTGATTAGACAATAATATGAGTCCAGATATCTTACCTAATTTGTGCAATAAATCTAGAAAGTTAGGTATAGATGTCATGGGATTGGTAATAAAATGTAGGGCATTATCAGCAAAAATGCTGAATTTGTAATGAGTTCTTGCTAATTAAAAGTTCTGAATATTGGGTAGACTACGATTGTGACGGACCTCGCACCCAAGATACAACGATGAAGCCCCTTTTGGAGTGAAATGTGCTAGAACAATGCAATATCCTTAGGAGGTTCAGTGTATGAAGCAGGGGCGCTCTTGTGGCTAAGCACCTGGAGCTTGGTCTTAGCTCCATGGGGAGGATGTGTGCACTTAAAGGGGTTGTAAAGGCAGAAGTTTTTTTTTTCTTTATGCATTCTATGCAATTAAGATAAAAAGCCTTCTGTGTGCAGTAGCCCCCCTAATACTTACCTGAGCTCCATCTCTATTCAGCGATGTCCACGAGTCCCTCGGCCATCATCTCTCCTGATTGTCTGAGACACAGTAGCGGCGCCATTGGCTCCCGCTGCTGTCAATCAAAGACAGTTAGCCAATCAGGAGAGAGAGGGGGCGGGGCCAAAGCACAGCTCCGTGTCTGAATGGACATACGCAGCTGCAGCTAAGCTTGGCTGCCCCCATAGCCAGCTGCTTTCCGGGCACTCGACAGGAGGCCACTGGACAGGAGGGAGGGGCCTAGAGAGCCGAAGCAGGACCCGAGAAAAGGATGATCCAGGCTGCCCTGTGCAAATTCACTGCACAGCGCAGGTAAGTATGACATGTTTGTTTTTGTTTTTTAAACAAGACTTTACAATCACTTTAAGAGCAGTGTTTTCTCATATTTTCTGCTAACTGTGGCTTAGGGTTAGAAAAATTAAAATGCCAATGACCACACATCTACAAAAACATGTATTAAACAAAGTATGAAAATGCATTCAAGAAGTTGTCTTGTGTCTGTGGCCTATATATAAATATGAAAACTTCATTAGTAAAATTATCACTGAAAAAGAGTATGGCTCATATATATATATATATATATATATATATAGGAATAAAAGTGGTTTCTAGATGTAAACTATTCACAAAATGGCTACTACCTATAAAATTCTTATACTATTTCATACATAATTGAATGTACATAATAAACAGACTCTACCGTCTGTCTTCATCCGATTCTCCATAGAGGAGAGCGGGGCTCCGACAGGTCAGTCCCTCGCAAGCCGTGCAGTATGCATGGCGAACATGGGGGAGTATGAGGGGAATGCTGTGTTATTCTTACAGGTTACTATTGGCTCCAGCAGGATAGCAACAGTACCTGATTGGTGGAGGCAGCGGGTGAGCTGAAAGCCCGCGAAAACCGGAGCATTTAAGGAAGGGACCGTCCGGCCGTTCCCCCTCTCTGAAACAGGACCGGGACTCCCACCCCCCCCCCCCCCTCCCTGTTTGTTTGTTTATGCAGCTCTATATTCATCATAGTCATGGTGTTGGTTAGTGGGGGATTGTCATCCAGCTTTGTCTGGATGGACGCTGTGTAATGAAACAAAAAATTGAATTTTGTTGGGTTATAGCCGAAATGGCTAAATATTATTTAATTTAAGGTTACCCCTTGACCAACACCAGGGCCAGTTTTAAAAAATCCAACAATAAAGTTTTGTTATAAGGAATCAATTGTGTCGGTATTTTATGTTATGATAATGACTCCTTGATACTAGCCCATGCACAGTGAGCAGAGACAGACCTGTCATCTGCCTGCTCAGCGGGGATCGACGGAGGATCCATATTAATGGAAACACAATTCAATTATACACAAGGAACGTTTAAATACAGAAGGTTATGCAGTAACAAGCACAAACAAAATTATATTATATGTTATTTGAAATAACATTGAACTTCAAATATCAAAAGTTGAACAAAATACACTTACTAGATACATGTCTAGGTCTGAATGCTTATATTGCCAACAATAACATCAGTTTTGTTATCACAAAAAAAGTTGACAGCTGGATCCCCTGGAAGGGGGAGAGGGCAAAAAAGCATACATGAGATGACCACCAGGAATCAAGTCTCGGAGAGACGCGAGGAGGAGGTAAAGATAAAAAGCTGCAAATCCCAAACACATTTTCCTCCCTGCAAACACTGCCAGGCAAAACTTCACTTTCCAGAATACCCAAGAGGTATAGAGGTATAGTACAATTACCTAAGAATGCAAATGACCTAAGCAGAGCAGGGTTTTCCTTGCAAGGGACTGGGCCTGGAAGCAGGGTAAAGATTATTGTCATAAGCCCTTGTGGTGCATAGTGTGGAGTGATTTCACCAGATGTCTAGATAATGAACATCTGCATCCCTGTATAGGATTAGGTGGTGCAAAGCAGAGACAAATTACACAGTCTATTCTTCTAAGGGAGAGTGGGGTATCACAAAGGAGTTACCAGGCAGACCAAATGGGGGCCCAGTGGAATAGGGGGTAGGGATGTCCACCATTCTCATGAAATCAGAGGTAGGCTGTTTGCAATGCAGCCCCAGGTACATGAACTGAAATGCTTGGTAAGGCAGGGCTGTTGAAAACGCAGAACCTTATCAGTGGGACATTAAAATCACAGTGTCCAAGAACATGTTTTTCCTAAACTAGTGTCCTAACATGTCAATGAGGCAAATATTTTGCTGAACGCAGGATCACAGGTGCAGAGGAGAAACTGGAGAAGCCTGCAGGACTGAAGAGGCACAGATCATACAGCTGAATGAGATCTCAAAAATGGTGGCTTTGGGCTTAGACTGATGAAGGTGCCATGATCTGCACTCTTCTTGGAGTCCCTGTTGTGGCTTAGGAGGTGAGGTCTTCACAGTGGGGCTCCTGGTCCCAGAATGTTAGGGTGTGTAGGTTATGAACTTGTCAGGCGGATTTGTACATCTTTTGGGATAGTGCAGGCATACTGTAGTCTGCCATTAACAGTGAAAAGGAGCCTAAATGAAAACCCCCATATGTAATGAATTCTATGTTTCCAGAGAGAGTGTTATGGCTCTCCTCTTGGTGATTGTGAAAGATTTGATATCTGTAAAAAGCTGATACTGATGATTTTGAAATAAGATGTGGTCGGTCTTTCTAGTGGCTAGCGGGAGATAGTCCTTTGAGTGGTATAATAGTAACTTAACTAAAATATTTCTCCAAGCTTTCACTGGCTGCTTTTTGGTGGGAATCCTGTGGACTCTTTTGAGCCCTATGTGCTCGACTGGGATATTATGAGCAAGCTCCTGGAGGAGGACTGACAAAGTGGCCAACAGATCTGATCTCACCAACTTCTATCTTAGAGTGGAGCAGGGCATTTTGATTGCAGAGGCATCCCAGGTCTTTCTCATGGCCATCAACCACAGTAATGATGTATTTTGCCCCAGCTCCCTATTTTCACACAAGAGTCTACCTGTTATCTGTTTAGATGTGGTCTGCAGACCTTTGTGAAGCAAAGATCAGGGCTTGGTCGAGGGATAAATAGTCTTCTTGGTTACTCTCAGATTTGGCTGGTGTTTTAGTGACAGAGGGGCTTTCTGTTGTGGATGCCATTTCGACCGTAGTCCTCGCCAGAGCCCCTGCTATCCACTTTGTTCTTGCTTTCTTAAGGTACCTTTCAAAAATAGTTTTTAATCTCTTGAAATCTTTAAAATCTACAGATTTTAATAAAATACTGCCTGCAAATCCTGCTGTGAAGGTCCTAAGTTAGCCATTTTCTGTTACAGGATGTCCCTGTCTTCCAATTGTTCTCCTGTGTTGTCACTTTGTCACATGCACCTTTAATGAAAAAGCCAAGAACTGGTGGAGACTGTTAATACTATGCTGACACATATTGCAATGTCATTGCCACCAATGGAAAACCTTCCCTGAATAATTACATGCTGCTCTCATTGAAGCACATGCATGTAAATAGGAATTGGCAAAAGAAGAGAAGTAGATCATCAGCATTGAGATGCAAATACATTTAAAAAATGTAAGTGTATTTGAAAAGAAAAAACACGACATTGTTTACTATGCTCAATGATTCAGCAAACTAAATGTCATCCGGTTAGGTTTACATTTACTTAATACAGAAAATTGTGAAATAATTCCTCAGCTGGAACTCTTGGTTGACCAAACTTATAAAAAACACCATGTAATCTCAGGAGCTCCCATCCCAGTACTTGTCAGTTCAGGAGACACGATGTTGAAGAGGAAACCTACATATGATATCTTTAATCACTCGGTAGCATGGGAGTATTACTGTGTTGAAATTGAGATTCTAAAGCATATTAATGCACAATATGACAGTTTGGACCATACAGTAATTCTGCATTCACTTGTTCTTTGGAAGAGATTTTTCATATGATTCCAACTGGGACCAGAATCCAGCATTGGGCTCTACCGATGGTCTTATTGTTTTAACCATCTGAAAAAAAGAACATATTTATTCACGTGAGACTTATTTCACAAAATTCTGCCAATGCTCCCTATATCCAGTGCTATTCAAGGGACTTATCACTGGTCTTGGAAATACCAAAAAAAGTTGACTTTACGGTAGCACTACTTTAATACGAAAACACATTTTGTGTAGAAGATTCTTACCATTTTTATTTATATTGAGTTTACGTTTTAAAGCGGTAGTAAACTTGGGCATTAAAAAAAAAAAACTCCCCTCTAAGGCAAATACATAATGTGCTAGTATGCATCACATGCTAGCACATTATGAAATACTTATCTTAGAATGAAGCCTTCCAGTGGCGCGTTGTCACCTGGCTCCGGCTGTATGAATGGCTGAGCTGCAGTGACATCAGCGCGTGGGAGTCTTGGCCCCAGCACGGAGCTCTGAAGGTACGGCACGGGTATGCCATCCCTTCAGAGTGCATACGCCAGTGACATCACAGGCTGCATCTCGTGTGAATATCTCCTAAACAGTGCAGGTTTAATAGATATTCACTGTACCTACAGGTAAGCCTTATTCTAGGCTTACCTGTATGTACAAGTTCAAAAGTGGACTTTACTACCACTTTACCTTAAGTCCAGTCATAAAACTCAAGCACACATTTACTTGTAAATATATGTAAAATAGTACAATGGAGTTGCAAAATAAGTTCACAAGTTTATGGGTCACATTCCCTATAAAAGATTTAATTAACTAATGGCCAGTAGTAAGTTAAACAAGGATTAGCCTTAATGCTGCATATGCACATATAACACATATAGCACATAACACATATGCAACAATTTTCTACAACTGCATAATTGCATTTCCAAAACACCCTTTACTCCGATACCCCTAACTAAAACCTAGTGGAACCAATTGCCTTCAGAAGTAATTTAATCTCAGTATAAATACAGGTGTTTTGTGAAGCCCTCCGAGGTTTGCTAGAGAACCTTAGTGAACAAACAGAAAATTAAGGCCAAGGAACACACCAGACAGGTCAGGGATAAAGTTGTGGAGAAGTTTAAAGCAGGGTTAGGTTATAAAAAAATATCCCAAGCTTTGAAAATCTCATGGAGCACTGTTCAATCCATCATTTGAAAATGGAAAGAGCATGGCACAACTGCAAACCTACCAAGACATGGCCGGCCACCTAAGCTAACAGGCCAGGCAATGTGAGCATTATCAGATAAGCAGCCAAAAGGCCCATGGTAACTCTGGAGGAGCTGCAGAGATCCACAGCTCAGGTGGGAGAATCTGTCCACAGGACAAGTACTAGTCATGCACTCCACAAATCTGACCTTTATGGAAGGCTGGCAAGAAGAAAGCCATTGTTGAAAGAAAGCCATAAGAAGTCCCGTTTACAGTTTGTGAGAAGCCATGGGGGGGACACAGAAAACATGTGGAAGAAGGTGCTCTGGTCAGATGAGACTAAATTGAAATTTTGGCCTAAAAGCAAAACGCTATGGGGTTGATTTACTAAAACAGAAGAGTGCAAAATCTGGTACAACTGCACATGGTAGCCAATCCGCTTTTAACTTCAGATTGTTCAATTAAGCTTTCAGAAAAAAAAATGGAAGATGATTGGTTTCTATGCAGAGCTGCACCAGATTTTGCACTCTCCAGTTTTAGTAAATCAACCCCAATGTGTGGTGGAAAATGAACACTGCACATCACCCTAAACACTGCATCCCCATTGTGAAACATGGTGGTGGCAGCATCATGTTGTAGGGATGCTTTTCTTCAGCAGGGGCAGGGAAGCTGGTCAGTGTTGATGGGAAGATGGATGG
Source organism: Lithobates sylvaticus (assembly GCA_028564925.1). Lineage (NCBI taxonomy): Eukaryota > Metazoa > Chordata > Amphibia > Anura > Ranidae > Lithobates > Lithobates sylvaticus. Next base: position 438,278,590 of record CM053028.1, read on the forward strand.
GCAAATACAGGGAAATCTTAGAAGAAAACCTGTTAGAGTCTGCAAAAGACTTGAGACTGGGGCGGAGGTTCACCTTCTAGCAGGACAATGACCCTAAACATACAGCCAGAGCTACAATGGAATGGTTTATATCAAAGCATATTCATGTGTTAGAATGGCCCAGTCAAAGACCAGACCTAAATCCTATTGAATCTGTGGCAAGACTTGAAAATTGCTGTTCACAGACACTCTCCATCCAATCTGACAGAGCTTGAGCTATTTTGCAAAGAAGAAGAATGGGCAAAAATTTTCACTCTCTAGATGTGTAAAGCTGGTAGAGACATACCCAAAAAGACTTGGAGCTGAAAGGTGGTTCTACAAAATATTGACTGAATACAAATGCAAGCCACACTTTTAACATATTTATTTGTAAAAAAAATTAAAAACAATTTATCATTTTCCTTCAACTTCACAATTATGTGCCACTTTGTGTTGGTCTATCACATAAAATCCCAATAAAATAAATTTACATTTTTGGTTATAACATGACAAAATGTGGAAAATTTCAAGGGGAATGAATACTTTTTCAAGGCACTGTACACTTTTAGTATTTTAAAGTATGCTTAGTTATAGCAATTTATACATCAGATCTAAAAGGGGAATGACTGAGAGGGAAATGCGATAGAGGGATTTGTATCCAAAAAGAGTCCCTGTCATTCCAAAAGACTACGTGTATACAACTGGAGGAACAACTTACTGTATATACTGAAATTACTGCAAACACAGGCTGCATAGTTAATGGACTTCAAATGATGGAAATACATACAAACTAAAGACAAATATATGAGACTGTTATACCTGGAAGGCTTCCAACAGGGTCATGTTTTTACATCTCATCAGGTACGCAATACAGATTGTAGCTGATCGACTACGTCCGTGCTTACAATAGACCAGGCACTTCCCCCCACTGCTAACAGTGCTGTCTATCAGATCCACACATTGGTCAAAATGTTCAGACAGGTTTTGCAGTGGGTGATCAAACACAGGAATCCGAAGAGTATGGAGATTATAGTCTGGGAATGGCTGCTTCCTGGAAATGTTGATGCAACACGTCACTCCCTCTGATATGAGAAGCTCCTTTTTGCAGGCAGCTCTAGCATTGCTTATCAATAAGGAATCTGTAATTGTATACAGTTTAGACATATCACCTACAATCTACAAGTAACAAGTTACTTTCATGGAGCGGCACGGGAACTTCCAACATGAAATACATCCCTGACACCTGCAGCTAGGTTGTCCTAGAAGCCCAGGCTCTGTCCTGGCCAGATCTTTCATGGTTATTTTAAGATCCGAGCCTCTGACAAGATATCCCTGCTGCGAGGAAAGCATTCCTTGTTAGCTATAAAAATAGTCATAGGCTCAAGTCGCAAAGCTTTACACAAGATAACGTGACTCGAATTTTCAAATCCTTTTGAACTCAGATGAAAAGAACTGTCACTTTTTCAAAATAAGGATCTTTATCCTGGTGTTTCAAATTGGTGAATTAACCGCTTCAGAAGATTTTACCCCCTTCCAGACCAGAGCACTTTCTACAATTTGGCACTGCGTCACTTTAACTGACAATTGCGTGGTCATGAAATGCTGTACCCGAACGAAATTTGCGTCCTGTTTTTTCCCCCCACAAATAGAGCTTTTCTGGTGGCATTTGATCATCTCTGCGTTTTTTATTTTTTGAGCCATAAACAAAAAAAGAGCGCCAAATTTTAAAAAAAAATAAAATTTAACTTTTTGCTATAATAAATATCCCCAAAAATGCTTTAAAAAAAAAATTTTCGTAATTTTAAAAAAATATTTTGGTAAAAAAAAAAATCGCAATAAGCTTATATTGATTGGTCTGCGCAAAAGCTGTAGCATTACAAACTGTGGGAAAGATTTATGGCATTTTTATTATTTATTTATTTTTACTAGTAATGGCAGTGATCTGTGATTTTTAGCGGTACTGCAACATTGCGGCGGACAGATCGGACACTTTTGACACATTTTTGGGACACTGACATTTATACAGCGATCAGAGCTATAAAAATGCACTGATTACTGTGTAAATTTCACTGGTAGGGAGGAAAGGGGTTAACACTAGGGGGCGATCAAGGGGTTAACTGTGTTCCCTAGTTAGGGTTTCTAATTGTATGGGGATAGGACTGACTGGGGGACGAGACATATCACTGTTCCTAGATCATAAATTGGGCCCCCGCAGCTGAGAAAAAGTGCGGCGCTCTGTGCCCCAGGAAAAGTTGGCTGTGGCTTAAAGGGAAAAAATCAGCGGCGGAGGACTGTGTCTGTTTTCCAACTCCCGAATGAATGAAAGCAAGAAAACATTCATTGATGGGCACTGGTAGGCTGCATTGATGGGCGCTGATGAGGCTGCATTTGATGGGCGCTGGTGGGCTGCATTTGATGGGTGCTTCATTAAAAAAGATGGGGTATACATGGGCTGGGCAAATGGGGTGGAGTCAGGGGTGGAGCCAAGGGGAGGCAAAATTAGGTTTTGCCTAGGGTGTCAAGAATCCTTGCACCAGCCCTGGTTCCTACTTAGTAGGAACAAATTATATGTCTCCTATCCCCTGACAGAACAGGGATTTGTTTGTTTACACACACAAATCCCTGTGCTGGCTCTCGTGCATGCGATTGCAAGCAGCTGGCGGTGATCACACCCGCCAGGCCACGCGCATCGGGTCCTCCACCGTGCAACCGGCGCGCACGCGCGGCCCCTGGCAGCTCTTAAAGGGGACAACGTACCCACTCGGAGTTTCGCCCAGCAGAGCCATTCTGCTGACTTATATCGGCAAGTGGATAAAGTGGAACTTTAGTCATAAAATTTAGTTCTGCTAGATCACTTCAGACTCGCCCCTTTTGCAGGTATAGCTATGTAAAACATTAAAAATAAGTGCCTATACTGTTTAAAATCCAGTAATACATTTGGATTGATTTACTATAACTGGAGAGTGTAAAATATGGTGCAGCTCTGCATAGAAACCAATCAGCTTCCAGGTTTTATTGTCAAAGAGTAATTGAACAAGCTGAAGATAGAAGCTGATTGGCTACCATGCAGAGCTGCACCAGATTTTGAACTCCCCAGATTTAGTAAATCAACCCCACTGTCTCATCCTGCACATGCTCAGTTTCTCTCCATCTTTAGGCATTTTTAGGCACTGTGTTTCACAATTCAGTCCTCTGGTGAATAACAAGTTCCATTAATCAGATGCAAAGTGCTCTTGCCAAAATAGTTCATAAGTGCTGTGTGATATTAAATTCAATCTTTTTTATGCTCCATGAAAAACAACATGTGCTTTTTTCCACACTCACCAGAAAGCAATTGACCCTATGCTGTACAGCAATGAGTCAAACTGCACTTGTAAATTTCACCCTCCCGGGTAATGACCTGTTCTGGTCACCAGATGTCACTCTACTCCTCTCCTCCAGCTACCACGGTGCAATCGATCTTCCTAGGAGCTTTATACCGCTCTAATAGACAACAGGGGAACAAAAGGGGAACCACCATAGCGTAGTGTCTTTTATTAATCAAAAAATAAATTTGCAATCACACTTACATAGGTATTGCAAAGAATCACCTGTAAACCCGGAAGCACCATGCTGCGTGCGCTCCACGGCTGGAAGTGACGTCACTGGAAGTCGCACCCAACGCGTTTCCCTCAGCCAATCAGGCGTCTACAGGAGCAGCTGCTTAGTGTGTGCTGTAAATTGCCTCCAACATTGCTCCTTCTTGCTGAAGCCCAGAGCCCCAGTAATAAATTATAAAGCGAAACTAAACCCATCTATTAATGGTTTAAAAAAAACAGTTACATTCCTGGAATGCTGGGATTGCTAGCTGTCGCATTTTCTTGTGTCCTCAACTAAACTGTCATACCATGAAATGGCTGGTGTCATAACTGATCACATGTGCAGCTCCATGGCAGTTGCAGATCAAACAGACGCAGCTTCCCTGGCTGTAAATGATAGGAGGGTTAAACTCCATTTTAAAGTGGAGCTTTAGTCATAAAATGAAGTCCTGCTAAATTACTTCAGGCTGTAAAATGTAAAACATTAAAATAAGTGCCTATACTGTTTCAAATTCAGTAATCTATGCTGTTTCACCCAGCTCTGCAAAATGCTCATGTTGCTCTTCATTTTTAGCTACTTTTAGGACTGCTGAATTTGTAGAGCCGATCTGCTGACAGTCTTTAAGCGAATTAAACCCTCCATCCTATGAGGCCCCTTTACATCTGGGGCTAATTTTAAAGTAACTATGAGGTGGTATATGGTCCCGGTGCCTTGAGCAATAACGCCCTGCTTTGCTTTCGCAGTGAAAAATAGGTACTGTTCCATGTAAAAATCAGTGCCCCAAGTGTGAAAGCCGGATCAGGCTTTCACACTGGAGCGGTGCGCTAGCAGGACGGCAAAAAAAAAAGTCCTGCTAGCAGCATCTTTGGAGCGGGATAGGAGCGGTGTAGTTTCACCGCTCCTATACCGCTCCTTCCCATTGATTACAATGGAGAGACCGCGGTAAAACCACGGCAATACCGCGGTTACCGCGGCAATACCGCGGCTACGGCGGCGCTCTGCGGGGGGTGTTTAACCCTTTTTCGGCTTGACTTCTAATCGCTCGCGGGGGGTAAAAACCGCACCGCGAGCGGCCGTAAAAAACCGCGGTGAAAACGACGGTAAAAGCAGCGCTAAATATAGCGCTGCTTTACCCAGCTCTGCCGCGGCTCACCGCCCCAGTGTGAAAGGGGCCTTACAGCCCAGGAAGCTGCTTCGGTTTGATCTGCAACTGCCATGGTGCTGCACATGTGTTCAGTTATGACACCGGCCATTTAATGGTTTGACAGTTTGGTTGAGGACACAAGTAAATGTTAGAAACCCCCGGATTCCAGGAATGTAACCGTTTTTTTTTAAACTGTTAAATCAACTGGTTTAGTTCCACTTAATGATTTAGTGCTGTTCAGGGGTTCCGGGCTCCAGCAAAATGGCAGCTTCCGGCAAGAAGAAACAGGAGCAATGCTGGAGGAAATTTACAGCACACACAAATTTATGTAGCATAATTATTAATGTGGAATGTAGGTTCCTTGCTAAAGAACATTATCATTAATCAAATTGCTATGGATAAAGTTCTGCTTTAACCACTTGCTGACCAGCCACTGTATATATACGGCGGCAGGTCGGTTCAACTGCGCAAACCGCCGTACCCGTACGGCGGTCTGTGCATGTGACACTGTGGGCACATGCTCACGCCCACTGCACGCCGCGGGAACTCGCTTGTGGGTCCCGCGGACTTGATGTCCGCCGGCAACCCAGGATCACGGTACACAGAGGCAGAACGGGGATGTAAATAAGGCGGATCCCCGTTCTGACAGGAGACATCATGCAGATCTGCTGTTCCCAGTGATCGGGAACAGCGATCTCTGTGGTGTTCCAGTAAACCAAGCCCCCTCACAGTTAGAACACAACCAGGGAACACAGTTAACCCCTTGATCACCCCTAGTGTTAACCCCTTACCTGCCAGTGTCATTTATACATTGATCAGTGCATTTTTTTTTAGCACTGATCGATGTAATAATGTCACTGGTCCCCAAAAAGTGTCACTTAGGGTCAGATTTGTCTGCCGAAATCCCGCTAAAAATCGCAGATTGCCACCACTACCAGTAAAAAATAAAAAAATAAAAAAATGTCCATAAATCTTTCCCATAGTTTGTAGATGCGATAACTTTTGCGCAAACCAATCAATATACGCTTATTGCAATTTTTTAAACAGAAATATGTAGCAGAATACATATTGGCCTAAACTGATGAATACAATTGTTTTTTTTTTTTGGATATGTATTATAGCAGAAATTATTGTTTTTTTTTTTAAATTGTTGCTTTTTTTTTGTGTTTTAGCGCAAAAAATTTAAATCGCAGAGGTGATCAAATACCACCAAAAGAAAACTCTATTTGTGGGGAAAAAAGTACACCAATTTTGTTTGGGTACAGCGTTGCACGACCGCGCAATTGTCAGTTAAAGCGAAGCAGTGCTGTATCGCAAAAAAATGGCCTGTCATTAAGGGGGTACATCCTTCTGGGGCTGAAGTGGTTAAAGTACATTCTCTGAGTTCAATGGCTTGTCAAAAGCACAGGGAAAAAATGTGTCCCTGGAAACATTTTTTAAATGTTTTGAAATGTGGGCTGCCAGTCATAAGTGGCTGAGGCATTCCCTACTGCAGCCCTACAGATACAAGGGGCGTATACACTCACCAGCCATTTCATTAGGTACAGCTGTTCAATTGCTTGGTAACACAAATTGCTAATCAGCCAATCACATAGCAGCAACTCAATGCATTTAGGCATCTAGATGTGGTGAAGAAGACTTACTGAAGTTCAAATTAAGCATCAGAATGGTGAAGAAAGGGGATTTAAGTGACTTTTAATGTGGCATGGTTGTTGGTGCCAGACAGGCTGGCCTGAGTATTTCAAAAACTGCCGATCTACTGAGTTTTTCACGCACAACCATCTCTAGGGTTTACAGAGAATGGTCCGGAAAAGAGAAAATGTCCAGTGAGCGGCAGTTGTGTGGACCAAAATGCCTTGTTGATGTCCTCTGAGGTCAGAGGAGAATGGGCAGACTCATTCAAGATGATAGAAAGGCAACAGTAACTCAAATAACCACACGTTACAACCAAGGTATGCAGAATACCATTTCTGAATGCACAACACATCGAACCTTGAAGCAGATGGGCTACAGCAGCAGAAGACCACACCGGGTGCCACACCTATCAGCTAAGAACAGGAAACTGAGGCTACAATTCGCAGAGGCTCACCAAAATTGGACAATAGAAGATTGGAAAAACATTGCCTGGCTTGACGAGTCTCGATTTCAGCTGTGACATTCTGTGACACCAGGAATATGAAAACCGCAACCTGCATAGGACATTGGTGTGAATCAGGCCTTACTTGCCTGTCCGCACCGTACAATGAACTGCATTCAACAGCGAAGACTCCTGCAAATGGGCGGGATTGATGTCACCAAGAAGGTGCTGACACATAGCTCCCAACTATCCCTGAGTTCGAGGGACTGTCCCTGATTTGGAGCTATGTCCCTCTGTCCCTCATTACTCCTCATTTTGGTCTGATCTATATAGTTGTATATAAAATGCACTTTTTATCTATCAAAAAGTGTTTTCCAGCACTAAACCTTTCATCTGATTTCTAAATTGCTGCATTTGTAAATTCCAAAAGCCAATATAAAGGAATAGTAGTGGTAAAAAAAAAGCACTTGTGGGTTTAAAGCGGGGTTTCACCTAAAAAAAAAAATGTTTTAAAAGTCAGCAGCTAAAAAAAAAAGTCGCTGCTGACTTTTAAAAAGTACACTTACCCTCCCAGGGCGCCCGCGATGTCGTTCGTGGAGGCCGAGATGTCCCTCGGCTATCCGGATCCAGCGCCGCCATCCTCAGTAAGGGAAATGGCTTCTCGTTTCCTACTGCGCATGCGCAAGTCGGCGCGCGGCCAACTGCGCATGCGCGAGTCTTATTTGTGAATGGGGAACGCGGTGTGTTGTGGGACACAGTTCCCATAACACACCACGCCCCATTCACCTGAAGACGGAAGAAGAGAAGATCACTGCGGCGCTGGAGGAGGCAGATTAGGACGATCTGCCTAGCAACAGCCATTTCTGGTAAGTAAAAAAAAAATATTTTTTTTAAATTGTTACTAACTTTTTCTCAAGTTTTCATTTTCAGGGTGTCCCACCACTTTAACCAATCTTGTTTTTTGTACAATTCTCCTTTAAGGGGGCGTGGCAATGGGTGTGTCCTATGCATGTATTCTTTTGCTAATAGTTGTCCCTCATTCCCATCTCAAAATGTTGGGAGGTGTGGCTGACATAAAACAAAAAGGTGTCTTTAAAAAGGGTGCTGACATAAAACATGCATCTCATGCAATTTTCAACATGAGAGTTTTTGGAAATACAGTCACACCTTTACAGTACAAACAGTGTAGGTGAAATAAGAACATACATCGCCTACACCACTAATCAGGTTACAGAGAGTACAGCCTGGCACTTCCCCAATCAAAGATGGACGCCACCTGTACAGGACGTCATCCTCCGTTCCAGATGTATGGAGGCGCGGCTAGCACCGGGTCACATGCTCTGCCGGGAGCCTATCGCATAGGATTGTCGTCTGTCTCTATGGGAACGGTTGGTACAACTAATAAGTCCCAACTCATGAGGTAAACCGTGTGCCCACCGGTGTGTGTGCGTGTGTGTGGCGGGCACAGTGTGTGCATTATACCGGGGCTGGCTGTAACACAGCTACACATGATTATCCCGGATGTGAGCCCTCTATTACATGTATGGAGTGACTATAGAATGGCTGTGTGTTGTCATAGGAAGAATGCTGCTTGGCTGTGGTTTATTTTATTAGAACGTTTCTGCTGACATTATATAATAAATTCCAGGGGGACCTGTCTGCTTTTATGTTATAAAGCACAACTCTGGGGAAAATCCAAAACGACCTTTTGAAGTGCCCTGCAAGGGCTAAATGCTTGTTTGTCTGCAGTACCATTACAAAGTGCATTGACTTACCTTGTCCCTCGCTCCTGCAGGTTGCACCGCTCCATACGATCGTTACCCCAAAGCTGCTTCTCTTCAGCACTCCATCCATGGGTTACACTCTGACATCATCAGGACGCTGAGTGCCCACCCACCAGCCAGAGCGCCCGAGGAGAGCGCTGACTGCCGAGGGAGTGGGGAACAAGGTAGGTAAAAGTGATTTGTAATGATACTCCAGACTAAGGATGAGCTCCGGCGTGTTCGCACACCCCATGTGCAGAGCCCACCAGGAAGTCGGCACTGCGCTGCGCTAATCCCAGGCAGTGGGACATTTCCCGATCTCTGCAGCCGCGCATCGGGACAATGTCTTACTGCTTGTGATTAGCGCAGCGCAGTGCCGACTTCCTGGCAGGCTCTGCACGTGGGCTGTGCGAACACGCCTGAGCTCATCCTTACTCCAGACAGAACCAAGCTTTTCACACTTGGGAATGCACCCACACTTTGATTAGATGTGAAAACTCCGGGGAGGGTTCCTGTTATTAACTGTGGGAGTCAGCGCCACTGAAAGCAATGAGAGGTTGCCGACTTACATATAATCTCTCAAGTAAGGATGAGCTCTGGCATGTTCGCACACTCCACGTGTAGAGCCCGCCAGGAAGTCGGCGCGGCGCTGCGCTAATCACAGGCAGTGAGACATTTTCCTGATATGCGGCTGCAGAGATCGGGAAATGTCTCACTGCCTGTGATTAACGCAGCGCCGCAGTGATCGTATACAAGTGATTTTCCCTGGTCACAGACTGCCTGTATGTAATCACTGCATGAGAGATTACATATGAGTGGCCATGATTAGCTGCAGGAATTGGCAGGCTCCTATTGCTTTCAATAGGGTTTCCTCCTGCAGCTAATCCCAGGATCCCCCCACTGGGGTTCTCACATCTAATGGGAGTGTGTGTGTGTATTTGCAGGTGTGAATGCACCCTTAAAAGAGAAGTATGGCCAATTCCTATTTTGGCTGTACTTCTCTTGTGGTTTACAGGAGTGTACTTAGTTCCGCGCTCCTGTGATCCAGATTCAGCTGACAGCAGGATAAAACCTGCTGTCAACTGATGTCACAGAGCCGTCCAGGCTCTGCAGGGATCCAGAAAGAAATGTCGGGATCCACCCAGATGACTGACTGCTGAGAGCCTGAGCCAGCCACTCCTGCCTGGAGCTTCAGTGAGCGCTGGAGGGGTAGAGCACACTGACAGTCACTGCTATGTGCTCAGAGCGGACCTGAGAACAATCGTCTTTGATTGTTCACTTCTCGGAATAGAGCCGACGGGGGAAAGCTAAAGCATTGATAAATGGTTACATCCCAGGTGCTTATAAACCTCTATTATTTTTAAATCCTGCACTTCTCTTTTAACCCTTGAGGTATATGCAAAGGGGGGTAGCCTCATTGCAAGGGTAATGTTACATTCACATGGCCGTATAGAAGCAGCTAGGGGCAGTTGCCGGCAAAGATCAATAGATTCCTGCTGGTGGTTGTAAACACTGTCTGCGCAATGCAAATAGCTGCAGCTCTCAGATTTATACTCTGTACAAATCAATAGCTGGCATTGTCACTGTTTGCTTGTGATCGCTCATCTGAGCGGTTAAATGCAAACAGAGCCTCTGACCGACCCTGGACTCAGCCAGTGTCCGGGCTTGTGTTTCTGCTAAGTTTTGGTCACAGACAAACTGGCTGCAACTAATCGGACAATTTGTGTGTGACCATAGTCCAGGGTGTTGCTGTGTCCATGCATTCTATGGCCTGTTTTTTTCCTTTTGGATAGAGTAAGGCCCCTTTCACACTAAGGCGCTTTGCAGGCACTAAAGTTCTAAAAATAGCGCCTGCAAAGCGCCTTCAAACAGCCGCTGCTGTCTCTCCAGTGTGAAAGCCCGAGGCATTTTTGGAGCGCTGTAGGAGCTGTGTATTTACCGCTCCTAAAGCGCCCCTTCCCATTGAAAACAAGCAGCAGCGGCACTTTGCGGGCGGTTTTAACCCTTTTTTGGCCGCTAGCGGGGGGTAAAACTGCCCCGCTAGCGGCCGAAAAGCGCTGCTAAAACTACGGTAGAAAGCAGCTACAAAATATCACCGCTTTACCGCCAGCACGCCCAGCGCCTCAGTGTGAAAGTAGCCTAAGGGATGCTTAGAACTGTTTTGGATCAGAAGAAAAGTCCGATATTATTATATCTACCCCTGATCAGATTGAATATAAAAGCATGCACGCTCTGAAGTGAACACTCTGACACCAGTTTAGAATAAAAAACTTCTGTGTAATATTTCCGCTTCTCAAGACTTTTAAACAATTTCATTAAAGATTGAGATACGTCAACAAGACTGGCACATGCAAACCACAAAAACAGCCACAAATATATAAATACATTAGGACAAAGTATGTGATAAAGTTTTGGCCTTTAGCTGGGACGTCCACAAGGAAGTGGCCATGTTCTTGCTTCTTTTTTAAACCGTTGGTGTTATGTTGTTATATTTTGAATGTATTCTCAGAAGCAGGCGCAAACTTATGTTAACTGTTGCAGTCAGTCCAGTTCCTAAGCAAGGGAAGGGCGAGCTTTGCAAAATATCTGAATATGTCTTAAGGCTGATGAGCATAGAAGCTGAAATATGATAGATCTATAAAAAAAGGTACTTACAAATACATTGGAATAGACATTTCATGATTCCCTTAATCACATCCATTACAGAACCTCTGTAGGGTTTTTTTTTTTTTGCTATCTACTCTATGTACTATTGAGTAGATTTCCCTTCACTTCCTTTTCCCAAAGCCAAAAAAAGGAAGTGAGAGGAAAGCCATCCAAGGTGATGGATTTCCTGGTTGTCACCAGGACTAATGATTAGGACTAAAAGATTTTCCTTTTCCTACTGCTTAGTGACAACTAAAGTGGTTGTAAACCCCCCCAAAAAAACTAAAAAAACCTGCAAGACAAAGGCATAAAAAGCTAGAATGCATAGCATACTAGCTCATTGTGAAATTCTCACCTTAGATCGAAGCCCCTGCAGCGGTCCCGGCACACTGCTCTACCCAGCGATGTCTCACGGAAGTTACTTCCGGGTATCACGGGCTCCAGCGAAGTAATTGGCCGGAGCCACGATGACGTCACTCCCGCGCATGCGCGTGGGAGTGGCCGGTAATGGCACGTCAGCTGAAGCAACAGCTTCAGTGCGCTTGTGCCGATGACGTCGGCACATGCTGATACAGGGGATATCTCCTAAATTGTGCAGGTTTAAGAGATATCCATGGTAGCTACAGGTAAGCCTTATTATAGGCTTACCTGTAGTAAAAGTGGTTTGTAAGGGTGTACAACCACTTTAACTCTCAATGATAACAGTAAACAGGACAAATAGAGAGGTTGAATTTCCATAATGGGGACACAGACAGCAGTAAAAAACCTGACAAGGGTTCCCTCTCCACTCTGTCTAAAACTGAAAAAGGTTTTGGTTTCAGTGGAACCTGAATTAAATGCATTGAATCTGTGCTTTTTTTCCTTATGCAAGACAAAGCAACAGATTCATTATGCTGCAACAAAGTGAAACTAAATCAGAGAGGAGTACAGTAGAGGGTTTTCTATTTAAAGCAGAACTCCAGCCAAAATAAAAGGATGAAATGGATACCCTGTTAAACATAAAATATCAGAATCAACTTTTGCTGCAATATTTACCTTGAATCCAGAGATTTTTCCACACAGTACTTTTTTTTACTGCAAGATATTCCTCTATCTGATTTTCAGCATCATTCAACCTACTTCCTCTCATCCTGGTCTCATCCCAGCCTATGACTGGATGGTGAAAGGAAAAGCAGCACAGTGATGAAGTCTATCCTCCTATCAGCATGCTTCCTGTTAGCACATGGTCTGATTGGCTACTCGTTCTGCTTCTTTTTCTCACACGCCAGCCCACAAGGATGGATCTAGACAGTGCTGCCGTGATTACTGTGGGTATTTGCCATGATTAGAGACTGCAGACGATCTACAATGTTTACTTGGACAAATCTTATCCATAAGATAAGAAAGATCAGCAGGTAGCGAATCCTGTTTATGGAATGTGGTGGAAGGGAGAAATGTGGGAGGAAACGAAGTCCTTACCATGCCTGTTATGCAGCAAACCTACTACTTTGTCCTGAATGGGCAAGGTATGGGTTTACTTTAAAGCAGAAGTCTGCTGAAACATATCAGAGAGGATGGTTATAATGTGCTTGTTGCTCTACATGTATCTCATATATATATATATATATATATATATATATAATATAAATATATATATATATATATATTATTAAACTACCAATTCACCATGGAACATTGAACCAACTGAATTCCTGTTAATACAGTAACAGTCTACTTATACACTCTGTCAGCAGTTTGAATTTGATGCATATAATTTACAATAATAAAATGCCTTCCTTCCTCACCAGCCTTTTGATTTGGCCAAATCGTGTCACCCACAGGTCTGTGAAAAGGAAGAGACATGTCTGATCCCAACATTCTGGTATCAGCAAATGAGTCAAATCCACATAAAGGACTTGAAGTATCGGAAGGATTTGAAGCATCAGATGTGGACAGTGAACAGGAAAACATAAGCATACACTTTTTTCCAAATAAGTTACACCAAGGGATAAATGAGGACGAATCGGAAAAAAAGAACGAACCACAAGTTCTAGATGGAAAAAACGTAGTAAGCTTGGATCCTGAATGGCATGCAAAGGAAGACATGGAACTTCAGCAATGGTCTGATGGCTCCATCTACAGAGGAAATATTACTATGAACATGAAGCTGGGAGTTGGAGAATTCAGATGGGCCAATGGAGAGGTGTGTGACTGCTGTCATATAAACACTTGGGATGATAGAAAATCTTGAGTCCTCAGAAAATTTAGTATGTAAAGCTGTCCATACATATTACAATCTGTTGATGCAAATCCTTTTGATTTACCAAAAACTATGTAATGTGAGTGCCTACCTGAACAATTCATTCAGAGAGACCGTTTAATTACAGTAAAACCTTGAATTGCGAGCATAATTAGTTTCCGGAAACATACTTGTAATCCAATATTACAAGTATACAAGTATATCAAAGAGAATTTCCCCATAAGAAATAATGGAAACTCAGATGATTCGTTCCACAACCATTTATTCATAGGTTCTTCAGTTTATATTCCATATAAAAAGATTATAGCAATGTGATCAGATTGTGTAACCATAAAAATGTCCATCCACAATCGGCAGCTTCCACAAGGGGATTAGAAACAAAATCCAGCAGGAGCTACGGAGTATAAAAGAGAAGAGAGGCGCCTCTAAAACTTTTTTGCAGAAGGGAGTTTAATAAGACACGTGGCCACTCATTAAAATGAGAAGAAAAGAGGTTTACCTTAAACTACGTAGAGGGTTCTTTACTGTAAGAGCGGCAAGGATGTTGAATTCCCTTCCACAGGCGGTGGTCTCAGGGGGGGGGGAGCATCGATAGTTTCAAAAAACTATTAAATAAGCACCTGAACAGCCGCAATGTACAGGTATATACAATGTAATACGGACATAAAATCGCACACATAGGTTGGACTTGATGGACTTGTGACTTTTTTCAACCTCATCTTCTATGTAACTAAGTGTAGCAATATGTTACTAAATGTTGTACCTTCATTAAATGTAACTATATTGCTACACTTAGAGGTGTCTCTCTTCTCTTTATACTCAGTTGTGACATGACGCTACTCTTTTATATCAAGACATCGCTTGTATATCAAGTCAAAATTTATTTTAGCAAAACGCTCTCAAACCAAGTTACTCTCAAACCAAGGTTTTACTGTAATAGTTTTAGAACTAATGGAGATTGTACAATCAGACTGCATCGTGTATGGTCATCCTAAAGGCCCGTACACACGATCAGACTTTTTGACAACCAACATGCAAATTAGCTGTTTTGGACCAACATCCGACCATGTGTACGCTCCATCGGACCAACTTTTTCCAGGTTTCATCTGACTTTTGTTGGCTGTGCGAACGGACCAACTTTCTGCCAACAAAAGTCCGATGGACCAAAGTCCGACCGTGTGTACAGAAAACCAACGAACTTTTGTACAAAGTACAAACACACATGCTCAGAACCAATGCAAAAGATCAGACAACAATATAGAAGTTGACCAAAGGTGGCGCAGGAGTATTCGAACGTCCTCTTTTGAAGTGTCGTCAGTACGTTGAAATGTCCCTACGTTCATGTTTGTTGCCTAAAAAGTCAGATCGTGTGTATGCAATACCAACTTGGGGCCAACGCCCTTTGGACAAAAATCCACGAGAAAGTTGGTCCAAGGTCCGATCGTGTGTATGAGGCTTTAGTGTTATTAAAGGTCTACTATACTCAAAGCTGACTGGTAATCGTTTCGTGATTGCTATCAGCCTAAATTACATGCTGGTTTCATGTATCCTGGCTGCTTGAATGGCCTTATTACACTCTATAGTACTCCAAAGCATCTAAAGAAGGGCCAGATTATTGTCCTTCAGACATTAGGAGGGCCAGGCTGTAGCAACTAAACAATGGCTCAAGCTTGGTGGTCAGTGGGAGAAAAACAATTGCATAGCGTCTGTGGTCAGTAAGAGGAATCGTTCCCCATCAATGTTATTAGTAGAAGAAATGGTGTCCCATCACTGGTGTCAATAGGAAAAATGGGCCCCATCATTGATGTCAATTGGAAGACTGGTGCCCCATCAATAGAAAGAATAGCGCTCCATCATTATTGTCAGTGAGGGGAATTGTGCCCCATTGTTGGTG
The DNA here is from genome assembly GCA_028564925.1 of Lithobates sylvaticus. Lineage (NCBI taxonomy): Eukaryota > Metazoa > Chordata > Amphibia > Anura > Ranidae > Lithobates > Lithobates sylvaticus. The sequence continues at coordinate 438,293,950 of CM053028.1, forward strand.
CTAGTGGGAGGAATGATGCCACTTCGCTGCTGTCAGTGGAAAGAATAGTGCCCTATTGTTGGTGTCACTGAAAAAAATAGCACCCCATCCATGTTGTCAGTTGGAAAACGAGTGCCTTGTATCAGTAGGAGGAATAGTGATCCAAGGGCCAGATAAAGGCAAGCAAGGGCCCGCATTTGACCCACGGGCCACAGTTTGAAGACCGCTGCTCTAGGGCATAGTTTGGAAATTCAGGAGTTCTAGTGTTATTCTGACTTTGAAATCTACATTTGTAGGTTGATTTTTCCAGGTAAGTGACTTGCGTAGTACTAAAGCCAGGGAGAG
>CM053028.1:438294766-438324813 GCA_028564925.1 Lithobates sylvaticus
ACAAGGATTCTCTGCATTAGTGCATTAGAGAGAATGTTAACGCTTTTCAAAATATTGTTTAACCGCTTCAGCCCCGGAAGATTTTGCCCCCTTCCTGACCGGAGCACTTTTTGCGCTTCGACACTGCGTTGGTTTAACTGACAATTGCGCGATCGTGCGATGTTCTACCCAAACAAAATTGACGTCCTTTTTTTCCCACAAATAGAGCTTTCTTTTGGTGGTATTTGATCGCCTCTGCGGTTTTTTTTTTTTGGCGCTATAAACAAAAAAAGAACGACCATTTTGAAAAAAAAAAAAACGCATTTTTTTTTTACTTTTTGCTATAATAAATATTCCCCAAAATATAAAAAAAATATATTTTTTATCTCAGTTTAGGCCGATATGTATTCTTCTACATATTTTTGGTAAAAAAACCCTGCAATAAGCATATATTGATTGGTTTGCACAAAATTTATAGCGTCTACAAAATAGGGGATAGTTTTTATGGCATTTTTATTTTTAATTAGTTTTTATTAGTAATGGCGGCGATCTGCGATTTTTATCAGGTCTGCAACATTATGACGGACACATCGGACATTTTTGACACTATTTTGGGACCATTGTCATTTATACAGCGATCAGTGCTTTGAACATGCATTGATTACTGTGTAAATGACACTAGCAGTGAAGGGGTTAACCACTAGGGTTCGGTGTGTCCTAGGGAGTGATTCTAACTGTGAGGGGGCTGTGCTTCAACACACAGGACAGTGATCACTGCTCTCGATGACAGAGAGCAGCGATCTCTGTCCTGTCAATAGGCAGAACGGGGAAATGTTTTGTTTACAAAAGCTTCTTCCCGTTATTCCTCTCCGTGACACGATCACGGACATCGAGTCCGCGGGACCCGTGGTCACGGTCATGGACACCGACACCGCTTCTTAAAGGGGACGTACCTGTACGTCCTTTTGCCTACCAGTGCCATTCTGCCGACGTAAATCTGCGTGCACTGGTCGGCAATCGGTTAATAATAGAAAAGGTAAAATGGTGCAAATAAAATATTTACAGTAAAAGGCTATTACAAAGTAAAAGAGACATTAATGCAACAGAAAATAAAGAGGGTTTAAAAGTGAAAATACTTTTCACAGTCCTGGTTCTCTGAGTTCAGGAAAGTCTAGTCCATGAGCAAGATGGATCAGTGTGGCTCTCATCAAATAAATCTTGGCTGATGTTCTCTTATGGTAAAAGGAGAGCTCCAGTCTGCTTATGCAGTCTCTCTTTTCTGGTCCCTGAGGAGGGTGTTGACAGAAATGGACTAACGAATTGAGAGGTCTGTGGAGTGGCCTATGACAGTGTTTATGAACATGTAGCTGTCACTTCCTCAGATATTGTTTTATACATGTATTAATATCTTGGAATTCCTACAGGTTACATACTGGTAACTTGTATATCACTGTTGTCCAGCATGAAGTTACTGATTGAATGAATACAAATAAGATGAGTATCAAATGCCTATTTCACCTAGGAGATGTAATGTGACCAACATGCCTCCAACCTAAAATGCTACTTCACCTGCCAAAACTGTCTGCATTTTGTGAGCCTCTTAGCCCTTTCCTTGCTCTCTGAGGTTTATATCGCCCTACTGCCGCACGGTCTGATTCTAGACATGGGGGTGACAGTCCCACTGTGCTGGGTGGCCTCATCTCAAATGTGTCCAATGGAATCCTCATCCTAGAGTCTATTCTGTCCTTTAGACTCTCCCATTATCCTGCCCAGTGTGCCAGGTTGCTCTGCCCTCTTGGCTAAGGTTTTTACTACCCTCAAGTAAGACTTTATGGCCAAATCACGCAGTTTTTTGCTGACTCTGACCGCACAGGCCACAAGCGTGTTCCTGCACCTTTTCCCCAAGATTCTGTATCTGATCCACCCACTTTCTTGGAAGTCTTTGAGCCATCAGCCTCTGAGATTCCATCTGACTTTGAGTCTCTATACTCTTTATCTGAGCTTGTCTTCAAGGAACTGCAATCCTCTGTCATTTCTCCCACATTGAAAGTGACTGCTTTGGTTCTTATTGATGTGGTGTGTACCTTTCTGAAATTAGAGGCTTAGCCTATTGCTTCTACTAGTGCTGTTCCCAGTCTTGGGTCGTATAGAGCTCCTAAGACTACAAGACGTGTTTGGTGCACCCACTGTTCAAAGTCTTCTGCTACAGAGATTGGAAACACCTTGACAAGATGATTGTTCCCCCAAAGTGCTTATTGGCCTTGTATCCATTTGAAAAGGACTTGTAAAGAAGTGTTCTGCCTGCACTGTGGATCTGGTAGTGTCCCACCTTAACGAAGCCACCACCATAACGATTAAGGATACACCATTCTTTAAGGACCTAACCAATAAATGGCCAGATGCCCCTCTAGAAGTCTGTTTTCCCTGACTGGTCAAAATCCCTTAAAAGAGATGTTGCACTTGATCCTTTGGTCATAGAATATTTGAAGCACATGATTGTAGCTTTAAGCTACAATTGTGATGGGTTGCTGAAGGTTTCCTGTCTCATCTCCAGCATGTACCTCCTGCCTGTAGGTATGCTGGACTGCGGAACCCTTGTCTAAGAAGTGCCTGATCTGCTTATTTGAGGAATAAAAGTGTAAAAAATTGATTTATCTAATTAATTAGTGAAGGCAAAATATAAGCACAACAAGAACAACACAAGTCTGTAAGTACAACCGATATAGAATTTGTTAATATGATTGTGAAGTTTGCTGGAAAATCCTTTTCTGCAGGAAATTTTGTTTTTATGATTTCAAGAAACATTCGAACACTATTGCAGATAACAGTGCATTGACTATTATCCTGCCTCAACCCCTGGTACATTATATATCTTAGATACTGTTGCAGCAAAATCTCCTTGTCATAATTCCTGGCTCTGTTCTTGTCAAAATTTTTGGTGTCCCCCTCCCACCTTTCAACATTCCAGCATTTTCTATCACATTGTCCATATTATGAATAGATAAAAAAAAAAAATCAACAGGAAGAGTTGGAGCCCCTTATAATGGTGCAGACTCATGAACTCAATCTCAGAGATTTCCAGTAGTATCCCAAAATAAATTACCTGGTGGTGTAGCTCTCCGGCATTCTACAGTTTTGGTAAACTGACCCTTTTAAATTACATGAGTTACATAAAGGGCTCACAAAAATATTTGTATTGTTGTTTATTCATATGGATCATTAAAATGTTTTTAACTCTGTTTATTGATTTATAAGATGTATATACATTTTTTTTTTTTTTTTAATAAACGATGGTGGTGGAGTAAAGTCGGTGATAATATACATTTCTTTAAATGCTATGACCCAGTCCTGAAAATGATCACTTTTCATTGGTTATTTTATTTTTTATTTTACAGACACAGCCCACAGTACTTGAAATGGGGAATTATTTCTATCATGAACGGAGACAGATATAAGTTTGGCCCGATAGGTCCACGTGAGCGGGTGGCAGAGCAGCTGATAGTGGCGGCTGGACTGAGAGATTATGATGCCATTTGCACAATCCTGAGACATGATCTGGCCCATGTGGATGTGTCTGACAAGTGTGGGCTGACAGCTCTGCAGGCTGCAGCGGTATGTATTGGACTGCATTCATTTATGATCCCTGATTACATATCATCCTTACAGAAAAGGGATGTGTTCTTTTTCTCATTGACTTTCATGATAAATTCTTAGGAAGAGGAAAAGGAATATTACAAAAAAAAAAAAATTCACATACAGCAAGGATGCATATCTGTGTATATTAAAATGCCTGTGCTGCTTATAGCACCATATAGATTCCAACAATTATTTTTCCAGTACAGAATAGAGAAATATCATCTTATGTTTGCTCCCTTTTTTTGTCTGTTAAATATAGCATTGAAAGCACTTGGTTATATCTCTTCGATAAGTGTGAAAAAATATCTGTTGACCCTTCCAAAAAACAGTGCTGTCCTATGTCCCTGTTCACACTGTAATCTTATCTTATCTCAGTAAACATTATTAAAAATTGTGTTGGGACTGCAGAATGCCCCCCTCCCCGCTATATTATGGCACTGTATTCCCAACACACTTTCTGTCATAGGGTGACAGCACTGGTCATTCATAGATACAGTACAGTGGGTGACCGTCATCACCCTAGGCCCAGGTCAAGAAGTGCGTTACTGTCAGTATCACCAGATAAGAATAAAGACTAAGGCAGGCCATACACAGTACAAATTTATTTCCTGCAACCATGGATGGCAGGAAAGAAATTTGCTTGATTCCCACATCAACACAGACAGTGTCAATACGGAAATCCTTCCTGCCAAACCATTGTCTTCTCCCGACGGCAGTGCGTCCATAAGGGCGCACGGGGGCACCGCCCCCTTCCTCCAGCCACCCCCTCTATCACCAATAGATAGATTCATGCAATGCAAGATACTCAAAGTGGCTTAAGAATTTTGAGTTCCCAGAGTTCCTCTTAACATCAGAGGACAGGGACCACGGCTGGAGAATCAGAGGACAGGGACCGCGGCTGGAGAATCAGAGGACAGGGACCGCGGCTGGAGAATCAGAGGACAGGGACCACGGCTGGAGAATCAGAGGACAGGGACCACGGCTGGAGAATCAGAGGACAGGGACCACGGCTGGAGAATCAGAGGACAGGGACCACGGCTGGAGAATCAGAGGACAGGGACCACGGCTGGAGAATCAGAGGACAGGGACCCCTGGCAGGTCACTTGTCAGAGATCCTTGCCCATCCAAGCACTGTATACAGCCCCCCCCCCCTGAAATCCCATACCTTTACACACAGTCTGTCAGTCTTCATAGGGTGTATCTGGCTTTTTTTGTTGCCCTTCTCACCTGTGAAATTCTCTGGTTGGAATGGCAGTGTAGTTGCAGTAGGCAGATACACCCTGTGCAGGTCATGGCTAACTGGCTGTGTTGTAAAGGAATGTGATTTCAGCTCTGCAGAGGAGGACCAGTATAGAGTGCTGTAATGGATAAGGAGCTCAGCATCCAGGTGGCCAGGGGGCTTTGGAGGGGAACTTAGATATCGGAGGGCAAAGCCATGTGACACAAAATCTGGAGCCTGCAGCCTTGCAGCCCTTCAGTCCCCCCCCCCCCCCCCAGGAGGTGTTAAGGGATTTGTTTTAGCAATTTCTGAAGGTTTCTCTGTCAGTGTTGGCAGGTGTTGGGGGAAGGTCACCTCCCAGAGGTGTGTGTCTTTTCTCCAGTTGTCAGGGAAGTGGGGTAAGTAGACATCTCCGAATGGGGGGTACAGAGAGCCCCAGCTGGTGACTAGGAGACACTGAGCAGTGTCATACCTCACCAGTGACATCGGTCCCATCATGGCTACAGGACGGCACTCTCCTCCTCTTGCCTTGCTGGGCTCGGTTACCATTCCATGTTGCCAGCACACAGCACCGACACTTCCCCATCCTGGGCTGTTCTCACCTCGTGCTCCTCTCCATTCAGGAAATGGCTCACAGCTTCTCCCCAGCCAATGGGAACAGAGGGTGTGGACTGGAGAAGGTAAAGTAGAAGCCCAGTACTGGAGCGTGGCTGTGGGGCCCTAGGGAAGATCGGAGCTGGATTTTGTGGAGGATACGATATGACAGGGAGGCTGCAGGGGCCCCCTGGAGCTAGGGGCAGGGTTGCTATTGTGACCCCTGCAACCCCTGATGCTACACCCATGCATGGATATAAATTCGGCCAAGATTTGATCAATGTATGGGCAGGTTGATTTTACCCAAATTGGTCCATTGATCAGCTTGGGTACAACTAGCCTGTCAGATTTTGTACATTCAATTACTGCCGGTGGCTATAGCCACTAACAGTAGTCACTGTGTTCTACCATCTGGGAAGGCTCCCCAAGTCCGACAGAACACAATAGTGCTGCTAGAGGCATTTTTGGGAATTGAGCGGTTCCTTCCAACAAAGAAAATCGAGTTATCTATGGGCTGCTTTAGCTGCTGTTGTATAAATCTAGACCAATTCCTTTCATATGTAGGCTGGCGAAAAACAAAGGAAAGCAGTCATAAACCTAGAAACCAATCAGACTACAGATGTTATTTTTCTTGTACATTGGTGAGAGTCATTCTATAACATAAAATGATTGTTCCCCTTAGCAGCCAGTGAGACATATTTTCTCACCTGCATAAGAAAAATACAGTTTGAACCTGACTGTATGCTGAACGTGTTTGCCGGTATGTCCTCCTGCAGGATGTATATGTTATTTTCCAGTACCTGACTATTTTTGAAAAGATAACATAGCTCAAATCCTCCAACTGTGTGAGTGATTTCACTTATAGATCTGTCCATCAAAAATCCAGAACCCTTCTGCTGACATCACCCAGAGTGACACCTCTGGGAAAATGTCTAAGGGGTTCAGTGATTCTGTCTTCTCTGTTGATGAGACACGATTGTGTGACAGAGCCATGGCATATTATCCCAGCGGGAAGAAAACAGAAAGCATTGTGTAGATCTGCTATCAGTAATATGTGATCCTTCAGCTATTAGCTGCCAACATTTAAAAATACTTTTCAGGGATTGTTTGCTGCTAGTTGTGAATTGAATGAAGAAAGGTCCTAACATTGCTCGCATCCATCAAAGAGTTTAGAGAAATTAAAGACACAACAAGTTCAATCTAGAGCCTTGACATGTGTCATACTTGAGTACTTAATCATAAACCTTTAATTATTTTAAATTCAGCCGGTTCCGCAGTAACCGGACAAATTTCAATCCATGTGTCGCCACTGTCAATCTACCGACTGACTTTTGTTCAACTATCCTGTCTGTATATTTTTGCTCAATCAGCGCTGCAGGCAATATGCTTCTGTGGTGATCTGTGTATTCTGATGGTGGGAGAGTCTACTTACTGTCCGAATACAATGACACAGCAGGGATTCCCGCATCCACATCGAATGTGTAGATGGGTTAATTGGGCCAGTTTTTTTCCGCTCAACCCACTGGCTAAATGGAAAGAAATACTGACCCCTGTATGGCCAGCTTAAAGTGATTGTAAATGATCACCTTGTAAAACAACCCATTCAGTTTAAAATAGAAATGAAAGGCAAAACATTTTTGTATAGATATGAAAAAAAAAAAACATTATAAATACTCCCCCCCCCTTTTTTTTTTTTCATAAGTGATCACATTCCCTTTGTTCTTAGCTGCATAAGAGCTGGGGGAGGAGAAACAGCAGCACATTGAGCTTCCATGTGAATGGCTGTGCAGCGGGGGCATATCAGGGCAAGTCTGATCATTGGAGGATAATACAAAGAATGCCAGCCCTTTAATTATATCATGGCCTAGCACACTGTACCTGTCTTTTAGAAAAATAAGCACAGTAAATACTGATTTAGAGCTGTCTTCAGGCCGGACTCGTGGCCGCTGTACAGCTAAGACAGATGAATACTGCAGGAGGGGCCGTGATCTCCCTCTGACATCAGCCGGGGAGATCTCATGGCCACTCAGCCTCTCCTGTAGTAGCCTTGGAAACCGGCCGAGAGTCACGTGCCCAGCCTGAAGACATCGCCAAAGCGGTATTTACAATGCTCGTTTTTCTTAAAGACAGGTACAGTGTGCTATGCCAAGATATAATAGAGGGGCTGGCAGTGAGCATGTAACATTTTTAATTTTGCTAATAGTGGCGGGGGGCGGAGATGGAGACACACAGACACTAGCTGACAGGCAGGAAGGAGGGGGTGAGGGGGAGAGAGGAGAGCAGAGGGGACAGCAGCGTATGACGAAGGGACGCAATCAGACCATGGTGGTCAGGGCGGAGCAGCCCTGATTTTCATGGTCTGTACAGAGAGGGGATACAGGAAGGGTTCAGGTTTTTTTTTTTTTTACAGTTCAGAGGGGGCAGATTACACAGCACAAGCACTGTAACGCTGTTTTATCTGCTTTAACCACTTCAGCCCCGGACCATTTGGCAGCCAAAGGACCAGAGGTCTTTTTTCAATTTTGCACTGCACTGCTTTAAATGGTAATTGCGCGGTCATGCAATGTTGTAACCAAACGAAATTTGCGTCCTTTTCTTCCCACAAATAGAGCTTTCTTTTGATGGTATTTGATTGCCTCTGTGATTTTTAATTTTTTGCGCTATAAATGGAAAAAGACCGCAAATTTTGAAAAAAATGATATTTTCTACTTTTTGTTATAAGAAAAATCCAATAAACTCAATTTTAGTCAAACATTTGGGCCAAAATGTATTCAGCCACATGTCATTAGTAAAAAAAATGCCAATAAGCGTATATTTATTGGTTTGCGCAAAAGTTATAGCGTCTACAAACTAAAATACATTTTCTGGAATTTACACCGCTTTTAATTTATGACTGCCTAGCTCATTTCTTGAGGTGCTAAAATGGCAGGGAAGTACAAAACCCCCCAAATGACCCCATTTTGGAAAGTAGACACCCCCAAGCTATTTGCTGAGAGGCATGTTGAGCCCATTGAATATTTTTTTTTTTAGTCCCAAGGGATTGAATAAAGACAAAAAAAAAATAAAGTTGTCACTAAATGATATATTGCTCACACATGCCATGGTTATATGTGGAGATGCACCCCAAAATACATTTTGCTGCTTCTCCCGAGTATGGGGATACCACATGTGTGGGACTTTTTGGGAGCCTAGCCGTGCACGGGGCCCCGAAACCCAATCAACGCCTTCAGGGTTTCTAAGGGTGCAAATTTTTGATTTCACTCCTCACTACCTATCACAGTTTTGAAGGCCATAAAATGCCAAAATAGCACAAAACCCCCCCAAATGACCCCATTTTGGAAAGTAGACACCCCAAGCTATTTGCTGAGAGGCATGTTGAGTACATGGAATATTTTATATTTTGCCACAAGTTGCGGGAATATTACAAACTTTTTTTTTTTTTGCCCAAAGTTGTCACTAAATGATATATTGCCCACACATGCCATGGGCATATGTGGAATTACACCCCAAAATACATTCTGCTGCTTCTCCTGAGTACGGGGATACCACATGTGTGGGACTTTTTGGGAGCCTTGTGTTTTTTTCTAATTCCACATATATACCCACCTATGATCTGACCTGAGCTAATCTGAGAGGAGGAGGAGGTGTCCCAAAGCATTTTTGGTGTATCTTAAACAGGCTATGTCCTGTAACAAGCGCGTGTGATTGTTTTTTAATTAAAACAATCAACATCTTCTGGTAAGCGGCCAGCTTTATTACTGCTATCACTTGGGTGAAAGAAGAATTTTTTCTATGTGGTGAAGGGATTCACATTCATTAAGAAAAAAGTGAAATTCAACATTCAACTTATGCAATTTATTCCATGAACTTTTTTATATTGTTTTTGGTTTTGGCGCTTTGTATTTTTCCAGAGACACTATTTTTACATATATATATATATATATTCGTTTTGTGGTGACACATATATTTGGATTTTATTAAGGAGGAGTTTTTTTTTTTTGTATTATTCTATGTGATTCTTAATTATCACAGTTGTGATACACTGATGTTGATCTATGCCAATCATATTTTAGGATCAATATTTGCTGTGGGAGCACTCAATACTGGTTGATCTTATGTTTATTGTTTTTATGTAAACACATTTAATAGCTCCTGATCACGACCAAGAGGTCAATATTGGTGATAGTATATTTTCTATTGTACATGTCGCGTGTCACAATATTTGTTTTATTAGTGCACTGATATTTGACACTACTATAGGAATTTGGTATTCTTATTTCTTTGCTATTATTATAAGAATTTATATATTTTTTACTATCTATGTATATGGCATATTAGGAGGTTCACATCGACTTATTCTTATGGGCTTCATACCAGGGATACCTACACCAAAATAGAGGCACCTACCTCTCACTTGAGAGATATAATTTAATTTTATATTATCTTATTATCATCAGTTTTTGTAGATTTCTTTAGCGCCCCAAATACCAAACCTCACCATCCATTAAATCTATGGATTTCAAAGGGAGCAGCTTTAGTACCTAATAAATTTTAATTGATCTAGTTATGATTAATTAGTGTTAAAATTTAGCGCACTATTAATACCGCAATATTAAAACATTATATATTTTTATATTTTTTATTGTAGAGGTTTTCTCCTCCAAGCGCGGGGTTGAGATAGCCCTTTTTGTGGTTATCTACACCTATACCCCAAGCTATTTGCTGAGAGGCATGTTGAGCCCATTGAATATTTTTTTTTTTTTTTTAGTCCCAAGTGATTGAATAAAGACAAAAAAAAAAAAAAAAAAATGTATTCAAAAAGTTGTCACTAAATGATATATTGCTCACACATGCCATGGTTATATGTGGAATTGCACCCCAAAATACATTTTGCCACTTCTCCTGAGTACGGGGATACCACATGTGTGGGACTTTTTGGGAGCCTAGCCGCGTACGGGGCCCCGAAACCCAAGCACCACCTTCAGCATTTCTAAGGGTGCAAATTTTTGATTTCACTCCTCACTACCTATCACAGTTTCGAAGGCCATAAAATGCCAAAATTGCACAAAACCCCCCCAAATGACCCCATTTTGGAAAGTAGACACCCCAAGCTATTTGCTGAGAGGCATGTTGAGTACATGGAATATTTTATATTTTGCCACAAGTTGCGGGAATATTACAAACTTTTTTTTTTTTGCCCAAAGTTGTCACTAAATGATATATTGCCCACACATGCCATGGGCATATGTGGAATTACACCACTTTGGACTAAAAAAAAAAATATTCAACGGGCTCAACATGCCTCTCAGCAAATAGCTTGGGGTGTCTACTTTCCAAAATGGGATCATTTGGGGGGGTTTTGTGCCATCTTGGCATTTTATGGTCTTCAAAACTGTGATAGGTAGTGATAGGTAGTGAGGAGTGAAATACAAAAATTACACCCTTAGAAAGCCTGAAAGCGGTGCTTGGATTTTGGGGTCCCGTACGCGGCTAGGCTCCTAAAAAGTCCCACACATGTGGTATCCCCGCTTGGGGTGTCTACTTTCCAAAATGGGATCATTTGGGGGGGTTTTGTGCCATCTTGGCATTTTATGGTCTTCAAAACTGTGATAGGTAGTGATAGGTAGTGAGGAGTGAAATACAAAAATTACACCCTTAGAAAGCCTGAAAGTGCTTGGATTTTGGGGTCCCGTACGCGGCTAGGCTCCCAAAAAGTCCCACACATGTGGTATCCCCGTACTCAGGAGAAGCAACAGAATGTATTTTGGGGTGTATTTCCACATATGCCCATGGCATGTTTGATATATATCATTTAGTGACAACTTTTTGTAAAAAAAAATATTATTTTTTTTTTTTTTCATTATTCAATCTCTTGGGACCAAAAAAAAAAATATTTAATGGGCTCAACATTGCTCTCAGCAAATAGCTTGGGGTGTCTACTTTCCAAAATGGGGTCATTTGGGGGGGGGGTTTGAACTGTCCTGGCATTTTATGCACAACATTTAGAAGCCTATGTCACACGTCACCCACTCTTCTAACCACTTGAAGATAAAGCCCTTTCTGACACTTTTTGTTTACATGAAAACATATTTTTTTTTTTGCAAGAAAATTACGTTGAACCCCCAAACACTATATATATTGTTAAAGCAAAGGCCCTACAGATTAAAATGGTGGGTGTTGCATTTTTTTTTTCCACACAGTATTTGCGCAGCGATTTTTCAAACGCATTTTTTGTGGAAAAAATACACTTTTTTTTTTTTATTTTAATGCACTTAAACACACGATATTGCTCAAATTTTTGATGAAATAAAAAATATGATCTTAGGCCGAGTACATGGATACCAAACACGACATGCTTTAAAATTGCGCACAAACACGCAGTGGCGACAAACTACATACATTTTTAAAAGCCTTTAAAAGCCTTTACAGGTTACCACATTAGATTCACGGAGGAGGTCTACTGCTAAAATTACTGCCCTCGATCTGACCTTCGCGGTGATACCTCACATGCATGGTGCAATTGCTGTTTACATATGACGCCAGACCAACGCTTGTGTTCGCCTTTGCGCAAGAGAAGGGGGGGCAGGGGTGCTTTTTTTTTTTTTTTTTTTTTTTTTTTTTTAGTTTTTCTTTTTATTTAGCTTTTTTATTTTATTTTTAAACTGTTCCTTCCATTTTTTTTTTTCTTAGTTGTCATTTTTATTGTTATCGCAGGGAATGTAAATATCCCCTATGATAGCAATAGGCAGTGACAGGTACTCTTTTTTTGAAAAAATTGGGGTCTATTAGACCCTAGATCTTTCCTCTGCCCTCAAAGCATCTGACCACACCAAGATCGGTGTGATAAAATGCTTTCCCAATTTCCCAATGGCGCGGTGGGTATGCCCACCATTAGAAAACCTCCCTTCATCCACCCACTTCTAATGATGGGCATACATGCACCATTTATATATGCCGAAGCATGGGGGCATCCTCCCGCAAAAAAAGTTATGCCACGTACACATGGTCGGACTTTTTTCGACCGTATGTACGTGGCATTAGGAGCAAAATCGCTCCTCCGCCCTCTGCTGCCCCCATGCTTCGGCATATATGCTCTTTTTTTTAACTGTGGTGGTGAAATCACCTCCTACAGCATTGGAGTCGCGGCTTTATGTATCGTGGGAGCAAACGCTGTTGCTGTCAAGATAAATAAATCCACGCTGCAACTGAATGGCGTACCTGCTAAGCAAATAATGGTTAACATTAAAACAAAGTAACATTACAGTATAACAGTAAGACCTTACCATACCATACCTGCAAAGCAAATACCAAAAAAAAACCATAGTAAAAAATAAAACATTTTGTTAACGCAACCGGTGCCTAAAATATATATATGCCGAAGCATGGGGGCATCCTCCCGCAAAAAAGTTATGCCACGTACACATGGTCGGACTTTTTTCGACCGTATGTACAGTGGTGTGAAAAAGTGTTTGCCCCCTTCCTCATTTCCTGTTCCTTTGCATGTTTGTCACACTTAAGTGTTTCGGAACATCAAACCAATTTAAACAATAGTCAAGGACAACACAAGTAAACACAAAATGCAATTTGTAAATGAAGGTGTTTATTATTAAAGGTGAAAAAAAAATCCAAACCATCATGGCCCTGTGTGAAAAAGTGATTGCCCCCTTGTTAAAACATACTATAACTGTGGTTGTCCACACCTGAGTTCAATTTCTCTAGCCACACCCAGGCCTGATTATTGCCACACCTGTTCACAATCAAGGCATCACTTAAATAGGAGCTGCTTGACACAGTAAGGTCCACCAGAAGATCCTTAAAAGCTACACATCATGCCGAGACCCAAAGAAATTCAGGAACAATTGAGAAAGAAAGTAATTGAGATCTATCAGTCTGGAAAGGGTTATAAAGCCATTTCCAAAGCTTTGGGAATCCAGCAAACCACAGTGAGAGCCATTATCCACAAATGGCGAAGACATGGAACAGTGGTGAACCTTCCCAGGAGTGGCCGGCCGCCCAAAATTACCCCAAGAGCGCAGCGACGACTCATCCAAGAGGTCACAAAAGACCCCACAACAACGTCCAAGGAACTGCAGGCCTCACTTGCCTCAGTTAAGGTCAGCGTTCATGCCTCCACCATCAGGAAAAGACTGGGCAAAAATGGCCTGCATGGCAGAGTTCCAAGGAGAAAACCACTGCTGAGCAAAAAGAACATCAAAGCTCGTCTCAATTTCTCCACAACACATCTTGATGATCCCCAAGACTTTTGGGACAACATTCTGTGGACCGATGAGACAAAAGTGGAACTCTTTGGAATGTGTGTGTCCAAGTATATCTGGCGTAGAAGGAACACTGCATTTCAGAAAAAGAACATTATACCAACAGTAAAATATGGTGGTGGTAGTGTGATGGTCTGGGGCTGTTTTGCTGCTTCAGGACCTGAAAGACTTGCCGTGATAAAAGGAACTATGAATTCTGCTGTCTACCAAGAGATCCTGAAGGAGAATGTCCGACCATCTGTTCGTGTACTCAAGCTGAAACGAACTTGGGTTCTGCAGCAGGACAATGATCCTAAACACACCAGCAAGTCCACCACCGAATGGCTGAAGAAAAACAAAATGAAGACTTTGGAGTGGCCTAGCCAAAGTCCTGACCTGAATCCTATTGAGATGTTGTGGTATGACCTTAAAAAGGCCGTTCATGCTCGAAAACCCTCTAATGTAACTGAATTAGGACAATTCTGCAAAGATGAGTGGGCCAAAATTCCTCCAGGACGCTGTAAAAGCCTCATTGCACGTTATCGCAAACGCTTGGTTGCAGTTGTTGCTGCTAAGGGTGGCCCAACCAGTTATTAGGTTTAGGGGGCAATCACTTTTTCACACAGGGCTATGATGGTTTGGATTTTTTTTCACCTTTAATAATAAACACCTTCATTTACAAATTGCATTTTGTGTTTACTTGTGTTGTCCTTGACTATTGTTTAAATTGGTTTGATGTTCCGAAACACTTAAGTGTGACAAACATGCAAAGGAACAGGAAATGAGGAAGGGGGCAAACACTTTTTCACACCACTGTACGTGGCATTAGGAGCAAAATCGCTCCTCCGCCCTCTGCTGCCCCCATGCTTCGGCATATATGCTCTTTTTTTTAACTGTGGTGGTGAAATCACCTCCTACAGCGTTGGAGTCGCGGCTTTATGTATCGTGGGAGCAAACGCTGTTGCTGTCAAGATAAATAAATCCGCGCTGCAACTGAATGGCGCACCTGAAAACAAAAAAATGGTTAACAATAAAACATACCTGAAAAGCAAGCATGATAAAACATAATAAAACATTGCAGAATAGAATAGAGTAAAAAAGAGCAACAATAGAGAGAGAACAATAAAACGACAACTATTTTTGGTTTTTTATTTTATATTTTTTTGGGTTTTTTTTTTTTTTTTTTGTACTTTTTTTTTTTTTTTTTATTTTTTTTTACACTTTTTTTTTAAACTATAACTATAATTTTAACTGTAACGGTCGGGTCTCAAAATGCGATGGCATTCTTGAGACCCTGTAACTATAATTTTAACTGCAACGGTCGGGTCTCAAAATGCGATGGCATTCTTGAGACCCTGTGAAAGTGTATCCTAGCCTGTGAAATGCTGTACCCTACGCTAAAACCTCACTAGTGAGTGGTAGCGTTCAAAGCATTCACCAACGCAGAGACCAGGATTGTCAGGACAGAGTGGACAATAATAACGGGTGTCACGCCTACATCCGCGCTTGCTACAGACACGACATCTTCTTTGGGGGGCTCGTTGGGTAGGGGTACTCGGGAGGACATAAGGATAATGCCTCTCATGCAGCCGGCTTACTGCATTTGGTAGGGGATGTTGAGGTGTGGAACCGCCTGGATACAGGAGTTCCATGACAACCGCTCCCTGGAATTCAAGGAAGGGTAACGTCCCGCCTGAAGCTCCGTATAGCACATGAGCATTCAGCAAAGCCAATTGGAACAAATAAATAGACACTTTTTTGTACCAGCGTCTAGCCTTACGGACAACTAGGTACGGCGCCAACAACTGGTCGTTGAGGTCCACCCCTCCCATATTAAGGTTGTATTCGTGGACACAGAGGGGTTTCGTCACAACACCAGCCGCCGTACGAATTTGGACTGTCGTGTCTGCATGAAGGGAGGTAAGAACGAAAACATTCTTATTATCCCTCCACTTCACAGCGAGCAAATTATTACACTTGAAGCAGGCTCTCTCCCCCAGCCTAAGACGGGAATCTACAAGCCGCTGGGGAAAGCCCCGGCGATTAGGTCGCACGGTGCCACATGCTCCAATCTGATGATCAAACAAGTGACTAAACAGTGGCACGCTCGTGTAATAATTGTCCACGTACAAGTGGTACCCCTTTCCGAATAAGGGTGACACCAAGTTCCACACTATCTTGCCAGCGCTCCCTATGTAATCTGGACAGTTCTCCGGCTCTACGTGACTATCTTTTCCCTCATAAACCGAAAAGCTCCACGTATAGCCTGTTGCCCTGTCACAGAGCTTGTAGAGCTTGACCCCGTATCTGGCACGCTTGCTGGGAAGGAACTGTTTGAAAGACAAGCGGCCAGAAAACTTAATCAGGGACTCGTCAACGCAGACAACTTGATTGGGCGTAAACAAGGCTACAAAACATTGGTTGAAGTGGTTTATGAGGGGCCGAATTTTGTAGAGCCGATCAAATTCAGGGTCTCCACGAGGACGACAAAGTTCATTGTCACTGAAGTGCATGAACCGCAAAATCATCTCGTATCGTGCCCTGGACATGGAGGCAGAGAACACGGGCATTTGGTGGTGCGGTGAGGTGGACCAATAAGACCTCAGAGTCGGGAATTTGTGTATGCCCATGTTGAGGGAAAGGCCCAGAAAGGTCTTAAATTCGGAAACCGTAATTGGTTTCCAATCTCTGGCAAGGGAAGGCACTTGGGGATTAGCGGCGATGTATTGACCAGCGTATATATTACTTTGGTCCACAATAGATCTATAGAGATCTTCCGTGAAAAACAGCGAATAAAAATCGGATGGCTTAAAATCAGCTGTTTCCACCTGAATACCGGGTTGGCCAGTGAATGGGGGAAGTACGGGTTCTGCAGAAGTGGTGGGCACCCAATCAGGATTGGCGAATTCTGCAGGAAGGACACTATGTGATCGACGGACCTGCCTTTGTCTTCTTCTTGGTGGCAGCGGGACACTACTTGTGCTTGCCACCTCGCCAGCTTGAACTGCACTTATGGGACTCGCCACGTCACCAAGTGTTACTGCAGTGCTGGTTTGACTACGTCCAGGGTGTACTAGGCCGCTGGTGCTTGCCAGTTCACCAGAAGGAATAGCGGCGCTAGTACTTCTCTGCTCCATACGAAAGACCTGCGGTTCCTGCACCTCAACAACATCAGAAGATCGGGATCGGGTACGCCTGACCTTAGCAGGGACCACACCTTCGTCGCCAGAGCTATCTGTCATGGAGCCGCTGTCGTCTACTGGATCGTATTCTGAGCCTGATTGTGACAGATGAGTGACCTCCTCTTCACTATCTGACATACTCAGAAACAAGTAGGCCTGTTCACTAGTGTACTTGCGATTTGCCATTTTGGGCTCTAAATTTAGTAGTACACTAGTGAGATTCACAGGAAAAAAAGCTCCTAGGCTGCTGGCGACTGAATCAAAACGCTACCAAAAAAAACTGTTAGCGATCGCAGGGATCAGGCCTGACTCTGCGAACGCTGCAGTTATGTGTGCTTAGTGTTTTGTAAGTGACAGTGATCGATCGATACTGCACTTGGGTGGGCTGGGCTGGGCTGGGCGGAGGGGGAAAACGCAGGTGCTAGCAGGTATCTGGGCTGATCCCGCTAACAATGCGTTTTTTGGAACCCTAAACTGCTGGGACGCTAGTATAGATCTGATCAGATCAGATATTGATCTGTTCAGATACTATACCACTAAGGGAGGTGTATGCTTTGCGCGTGGGTGTTTGCGGTACTGGCACTAACCTGGGGCGACGCAGACCTTATTAGACCCTAAAACCTAATTGATATCACCCGCTGGGCGATCAGGGGGTTAAACCGATAGTTGGGTAATAAATGGCGGGTGCCCTGACAGTATAAAAAAACAAACTAACTAACCAGCGTCACCCGTAACAGTTATACGGTGATCACTGGTGAAAGGGTTAACTAGGGGCAATCAGGGGGTTAAAACCTTTATTAGGTAATATATGGGGGTACCTGACGATATATAAAAACCTGACGGGGAACCTAAATAACTAAATAACTAACTGGCTAACCAGTGACACTTATACGGTGATCACTGGTGAAAGAGTTAACTCTAGGGGCAATCAAGGGGTTAAAACCTTTTTTTAGGTTGTAATATGGGGGTACCTGACCTATAAACCTATTTATAATCCTATATAAACCTGGCGGTTACCTAAAAAAAAAAAAACTGGCTACCTAGCGGCACCAGTGACACTAATACAGCGATCAGAAAAACGATCGCTTAGTGACACTGGCAAAAGGGGGTGAAAGGGTTACCTAGGGGGCAATCAAGGGGTTAAACCTTTATTGGGGGGGGGGGGGTAGGGGGCTACCTAGGACCTAAAGGGGCCTAAAACTAACTGCCCTGACAGTTATTGCAGTCACACTGACACTAAATGCAGTGATCAGTAAAATAAATGATCACTGCAATCAGTGACACTGTGACTGGGGGGGCAGGGGGTGATCTGGGGGGTGATCAGGGGGTGACAGGGGGGTGAAATATGTGCCTATGTGTGCCTGGTGTCAGTGTAGTGTTTGTGCACTAACCTGATGTCTTCTCTGATCGGCGTCCCGGTCAGAAAGACCGGCACGAGGAGCGTGACATCACTTCCCCTTGCCTGTGTTTACAATTACACAGGAAGGGGAAGGAAGGGGAAGCATCTCATTGGCCAGAGCGATCGCGAGGGGGTGGCCAGAAACGACTGGCCGTCCCCTCGTCCCGCATCGCTTCTGGAGCCATCCCGACCGTCCCCGCCGGTGGAGGGGGTTCCGATCGGACACCCCAACCGCCGGAAGAATGGCACGTACAGGTACGTGATTCTGCCTGTACGTGCCATTCTGCTGACGTATATCTACATGGGGCGGTCGGGAAGTGGTTAAGGGACCAGGGAATCTATTTTTTTTTTTTTTTGGGTTAACAAACGCTTTAATTGAACAAGCTGAAGTTAGAAGCTAATTGGCAACCATGCACAACTGCACCAGATTTTGCACTCTCCAGTTTTAGTAAATAAACCCCTGTGTAACCTGACTACCTAATTTCTTTGCTAAAATACTGCTTTCACCAATTCTTCATCCTTTATTTGTTTCTCAGCGCTACTGATCTCCTCTGTACTCTTTGTAGCTACTTCGTGTTTACAAGCAGCATTCTCTCAAGTGGTGACTAAACGTTTTTGCTTAGGCCCCTTTCACACTGGGGCGGTTTTCAGGCGGTACAGCGCTAAAAATAGCGTCTGTACATCGCCTGAAAAAACCGGCCCCATTCACTCCAGTGTGAAAGCCGGCGGGCTTTCACACTGGAGCGGTGCGCTAGCAGGACGGTAAAAAAAAGTCCTGCTAGCAGCATCTTTGGAGCGGTGTATTCAAGCAACACCGCCGCAAAGCGCCGCTAAGGCGGCGCTTTGCAGGGGGTTTTAACCCTTTTTCGGCCGCTCGCGGGGGGTAAAACCGCCACACGAGCGGCCGAATACCGCGGCTAAAATGACGGTAAAGCAGCGCTAAATATAGCGCTGCTTTACCGTCGCCACGGCTCCCACCCCAGTGTGAAAGGGGCCTTAGAGCTGGTTTCCTGACGGTAGCAATGTTGGAAAAATGTGCGGCAGCACAGCCTTTTTATTGTGTTCCCTGGATACGCGGGGTGACCGGTAGAGTAATAAATTAATTTATTACATTGCAAATTGATCCAATACTAGAGAAATTTGCTACAAAGTGATTTACAGCATTCAGTGCAGCCAACATTGCAGTTTACACTCAGAAAAAAAAACCTCCTCTGCAGGATTTATAACTTTACTGGTTGTACTGTGTGTGTTTGTGGCATGCATTCTGCTAGCCAAATATATTTTTTTCTCTTGTTCAATCTGCCGGATGAATGAAGGAAATCCAATAGATTTCTCCATCCACACTAAACATGAATCTCCCCTGGTGGCTATTGTACTCAGACAGCCGCTACACCTGTTGCTGTTTGAATACCCGTTTCATCGGCAATCAGTTTTTTCAAGGTTGCCAAGCCGAGTGGTGGCAGTCCACGACTTAAATGTTGCTCGATTTAGGAGAAAATGGCTACATTTGAGCCGTGTATGGCCAGCTTTGCTAAGAAGTCGATCTATAAAGCAGAGGTTGGACCTTTCCACACCCTTATGCCGCATACACACGATCGCACATTCCGACAACAAAATCCATGTTTTTTTTCCGACGGATGTTGGCTCAAACTTGTCTTGCATACACACGGTTGCACAAATCTTGGCGGAAATTCCGATCGCCAAGAACGCGGTGACATACAACACGAGCCGAGAAAAATGAAGTTCAATAGCCAGTGCGACTCTTCTGCTTGATTCCGAGCATGCGTGGAACTTTGTGCGTCAGAATTGTGTACACACGATCGGAATTTACGACAACAGATTTTGTTGTCGGAAAATTTGAGATCCAGATCTTAAATTTTGTTTGTCGGAAATTCCGAAGGAAAATGACCAATGGAGCCTACACACGGTCGGAATTTCCAACAACAAGCTCCCATCAAACATTTCCCGTCGACCGTGTGTACGCGGCATTACTTCCGCTTCTCATTGAGCAAGGGAATCCCATTCATTTTACTGAATGGGGAAAAGGTACGATGAGGAGAACTTTTAGACTGGGTTCTCCTTTTATCACAGAATGTTCTTTTTTTTTGTATAATTCAGAAATCACTCTAAAAGATACCGCGGGCTCTGCGCTCTATGAATGAAATGTAATATGCGGGTGCAGTGTGTGGAGAATTTACTGTGGTATCCTGCAGATAACGGTATCTGCTCTCCATTGAAAATAGGCCGCAGAGTAGAGAAAGCATATGATGAGGTTGACAGGCAGGGAAGTAGCGCCTTCTAAAAGGATTAGGTAATCACAGCACCCTTATTTCTATCGCCTTAAGGAAATCTGAAGATCAATCTTCTTTTGTCATAATATTCCATCACTGTATGGGTTTTTCTTGCTGTCTATCTTGGAAGCAATGGAATCATCATACATATAGATTCAGATTATAAATGTCCCTTTCGTTCACACAGAGGGGCTATAACTCATGTCTGACAAGTAATATATGGTGATACAGTGTGATATATTATAATAACAAATTCTGTTTCAGGTAAATGGCCATAATAACGTCATTAACCTTCTGCTTGACAATGGAGCGGATGTTAATAAGAGCAATGATGAAGGATTATCAGCTTTGTCCTTGTGCCTGATGCTTTTTTACAACTCCAAACCATTCTGGCCGAATGTGGCAGAGCGGAACCTCCCTTTCAACAAGGTTGGTATTAATCCATATATTCTTACCTATACACCATTTATACTTTAGCTAGGGGCCTATGTGATTATCATCCCTGGGGCACAGCTGCAATTAGATCAGGAAAGAAGATTAAAAAAATATTAAAGCAGAACATTACCGCAAGCTGGGTAGGGACCTGTTGCCATAATGTGCAATTATACACAGCATAATTTCATATTATGGCAGACTATTAGCCTGGTGTCCTCCAGCACTGGTGGGTCCATGCCTCAACATTGTTTAGTGGCCCGGTGTCATCTTTTCTGCCTCTTTTTCTAGGGTCCTGTGTCACTTAAAGTTTTTATGATGATGTCATAATGTAGAGTATAAGATTTCCTATCATTTGAGCCCAGTCTTGCCACAAAGAGTTAATCCAGCTCTGAGCAATCCTTTTTTATTGTAAAGTGATTTTAAATTAATAAAACAGCAGCGCTAATATTCACAGTGTCTGTGAATAAACTAAATATTTAACCTGTGTAGACAATACTGAAAAATAATCACCCTGTATAAACAGTGCTAAAAAAACAACAACACAATTAATCACCTATATACATAAAGTGAAAAATTAAAGTGAAGTGTGATTTATATATTTCTTGCAGGTGTCCAAATAAAGAAAACAAATCCAAACAAAAGTCCATAAACTTTTTTTTAATTTTTATGATTTTAATATTTTTAAACAAAATTCTTGAAGTGACTTGAAAAAATATCTTCCACCACACCACCTGTGTTCAGTGCAACAGATACAATTATGGGGTAACTTCATAAAACTAGACAAACATTATATCACAACATGAAAATAACCAGTACTCTGAGGTTTCCTGCGGAGGATTCAAGGCATATGATTTGTTGTATCAAGAGAGAGAAGATGTTTATAGCACGTCGCCATGTCTTCTCCTGTTAATGGGCATTAGGGGTAGCCTCTCCATCCTGGAGGGAGAGAGAGACCAGCCAGGTCACTGTCGGAAGTTTATGACCGTGTGTATTACTAGGTTCTGAGTACACCGTTCATTTTTTTTTTTAAGTACCTGAAGTCAGGTAGAAATCAGGGATAGCCTTAGGTGAGAAGAAGAATACAAGAGAGGGGTGGAGAGAGATTGGGGGGTAGATACAGAGGAGAAAGGGAAAAAAGGGGAAGGGGGAGTGGAGCAGTGGGATGGGGGTGTGTCATCCCCCGGGAGCTAGGATCATCAAAGCCTGTCAGGCATTAGGGTTTATTGGCAAAAATCTTGATATTCATCGGAGAAGCGGTACTGGACCCAATAAAACCATCTGGTCTGGTGTTCCTCCGTCTTATCTCGCAGTACCGAGGTCAAGTCCTCCATCTGTTCTATGTCCCTCACCCTTGCGAACCATTGAGCCACTGTTGGCGGAACTTGTTGTTTCCATAGAGGCGGGATGCACGCTCGTGCAGCATTAAGAAGGTGTTTGAGGAGGGATTTGTTATATCGTTTCGTTGATAGAGGGGTTAGGTTTAGCAGGACAGCGGCCGGGTTGTCCTGTAGGGCTATGTCGGTAAACTTATGTATAAGTTTAAGGACTGGTTCCCAGAAAGTTTTGAGCAGTGGGCATTCCCAGAATATGTGCAAGATAGTACCCTGATGAAGGCCACATCGCCAACAGCGGTCGGATTGGTTGGGGAATATCTTTGCCAGGACTGAGGGGGTTCTGTACCAGCGTGTAGTTATTTTATATGTGGTCTCCTGGTATTTGCTACACAGAGCAGACTTCTGTGCAAAGAATAGTATGCGGTCTTTTTGGGGAACCGAGAATGTAACTCCCAGGTCCCTCTCCCATTTCGCCAGGTACGGGGGATCTTCAGTGGCATGAAGTTCTAGCAGTGATTTATAGGCGGTGGATAGGGAACCCCGTATCGGACCCTCCCCTAGACATATTTCTTCGAGAGAGTGAAGTTTTCGGTTAAATAGCGCTGGTTTGGGCATTGAGCTCAGAAAATGAGAGAGCTGAATAGTCCTCCAATGATCCAGTGTTAAAGGAGCCCGACCCGAGGACATAGTCTCTGTAGGGGGCCAGCCTGACGGCTGCAAGAGTTGGGAGGCCCTTAGGATTCCGTGCGGGGCCTGTGAATAGACAGTCGGGTCAGTGAGGCCGGGTGTGAACCCTGGGTGTCCTACAAGTGGGGTCATTGGGGAAGGAAAATTGCTCAGTGAGGAGAGACGAAAAAATCTATCCATTTCCGCTAGAGTAGGGCCAATCAAAGGGTGAGCTGTCAAATGGGCATAGTGGGTTTTCTCTACCCATGGTAATCCAGCTAGTGGGGCGCCGGCGGCCTCCTGCTCTAGTGTTACCCATAGTTTCGTGTCGCCATGTCTGCACCAGTCGACCACCCTGGCCATATGTGTTGCGGTGTAGTACAGGGCTGGATCCGGGAGACCAATGCCCCCTCTGAGCTTAGGTCTTAGCAGTAATTTTCTGCTAAGGCGCGGATGTGCGCCCTTCCAGATAAATTTTATAAAAGCTGACCGAACCGCGTGAAAGTAAGACTGGGGTATTTTGATAGGTAGTGTTTGTAGTAAGTACAGGAGCCTTGGCATTGCGTTCATCTTGAGGACGTTGCAGCGTCCAAACCAGGACAGGGCCAGGGAATCCCATCTTTTTAGGTCTGTGGTTAACGTTGATAAGAAAGGCTGGTAGTTGAGGGGAAAAACGTTGCTTAGATCTGTGGGAATTTTTGTTCCCAGGTATTGGATCGAGCGTTTAGCCCATTTAAATGGGAAAAAGGGGCGCAGCCTTGCCACCGTAGAGTCCGACAGGGAGACATTCAGTGCCTCTGATTTTTGCAGGTTGACCTTGAATTTGGATAGAGCTCCGTACCTTTTCAGCTCCTGTAACAGAGATGGCAAGGAGATAAGAGGCTCTGTGACATAGAATAATAGGTCGTCCGCGTATGCTGCCACCTTGTGTTGGCGTGAGTCGGCTTGGATGCCTTTAATAGAAAGGTTGCCTCTGATGTGGCGTAGGAACGGCTCTAGGGAGAGGACAAACAGCAAAGGTGACAGGGGGCAGCCCTGTCTAGTGCCGTTTGAGATTGAAAAGGGGGCAGAGTTGTGGCCATTTACACGTACCGATGCTGTAGGATTTTTATAGAGGGCTGCTATCCAGGACAGGATGGGGTCGGGCATTCCAACGAACTTAAGTGTTTCTCGCAGAAAAACCCAGTCCACCCTGTCAAAGGCCTTTTCGGCGTCTGTGGACAAGAGTAAAAGAGGGGTGCGGGATCCTTTTGCTTTTGCTATAATGTTCAGAGTCCGGATAGTGTTGTCCCTTGCTTCCCTGCCCTGGATAAAGCCGACTTGGTCTGTGGTTACTATACGTTGCAGCAGGGCATTCAGTCTAGCCGCTAGGACCTTGGTAAAGAGTTTAATGTCACAATTCAGGAGAGAGATGGGCCTGTAACTGGCACACAGCAATGGATCCTTACCCGGTTTGGGTATCACTGTAATAGAGGCACTCAACATATCAGCTGGTAGACTGTGTCCTTCTAATATGGCATTGAACGCCTCAAGGAAGTGAGGTGTCATTAGATGTTGGAACGTTTTATAATAGGGAAGGGTGAACCCGTCGGGTCCAGGGGCCTTTCCAGGCTGGGTATCAGCTATTGCGGCTGTAAGTTCCTCAGCGGAGATAGGCTGAGATAGGGCCTCCCTTTCTTCGGCTGTCAGTTTGGGCAGATCAGTTTCTTCTAGGTATGTTCGGACATCTGAGAGGGACTGGGATGTTGAGTCAGAGGTGGAGTCTAAATTGTACAGTTTAGAGTAAAAGTCTCTAAACGTATCCGCTATGTCAGGTGTGGTATGGACTTTAGCGCCTGGCGAGGTAAGTAAGGTCGGGACGTATGTCTGAGATCGCTTAGTACGTAATGCATTTGCTAGTAAGCGGCCACATTTGTCGCCGTACTCGTAGAAGGAGCGGCGCGCTTTTAGCAGCACATGCTTCGCAGCATATAAGGAGTGTTCCCTTATAGCTTCTCTAAGCCGAACTAATTCTGCTTCCACCGTACGGTCCGGCTGATTTTTGTGTTGGCGTTCTAGGGTATAAAGTTGTGCCAATAAATTGGATAGGGTTTTAGAGCGGCGCTGTTTGGCAGCGTGCCCATGTTTTATTAGGATTCCCCTAATATAACACTTATGTGCGGACCACACAGAGATTGGGTTCTCAACGGAGCCCGCGTTGGTGGAAAAATAGGAGGTAAGTTCCCTATGAACGTCAGCTGCGATTTCGGGGTCCTTCAAGAGTGTTTCATTCAGTCGCCATGTGGAGTTCTTGGGGGACGCTTGTGATAAGGTAAGTTCTAGAACAATTGGGGCATGGTCAGAGAGTGTAATGTGACCTATGTCTGATTTGTTGATCAGGGGCAGCGATGCGTGCTTTAGTAAGAAAAAGTCTATTCTGGAGTAAGAGCCATGAACATGGGAATAGAAGGTGTAGTCCCGTTCTCGTGGGTGGAATATTCTCCAGATGTCAACTAATTGATATGAGTGGAGAAGGTCTTTGAGGCGACGGCGTGTTCCCTGGGGTAAGGAGGAGGAGTTGGAGGAGGAGTCCTTATGGGGGTCCAAGGTCAGGTTGAAGTCTCCTCCCAGTATCAGAGTTCCTTCAAGGAAAGAGTCAAGGGTGGACAAGAAGGTTTCAAGGGTAGGGAGTTGGTTAGAGTTGGGGAGGTAAATGTTCGCAAGGGTGAAGGTCTGGGAGCTAATTTTCCCTTTCAGCAGCAGGAATCTGCCCTCCTGATCATGGTATTCCTCGAGGAATTGCCAGTGAAGGGATTTCGATATGAGGATACTCGTCCCCTTAGATTTAGAGGTTGAGGATGGACTGTGATAAGACGTCGGGAAATTTTTGTTTGTTAGAGATGGTACCTTGTCTGCCCTAAAGTGGGTCTCTTGGAGAAAGGCGACGTCCGCCTTGTGCCTCCAGAGCTCCGCAAGACAGCTAGTGCGCTTCTCCGGGGAATTTAAACCCTTGACATTCCAGGATAAGACCTTTACAGGCATTGTTTCAAAAATATAGAATTGACCACTGTCAGCTCCCGGGAGGTGAGGGGTGGGATGGGGGGATGGGGCCGGGGAGAAGGGGGGAAGAGAAAGATAAAGTGGGAGTGATGAAAGGGGAAGAGGAAAGGGGTAAGGTTAAGCTCAAGGAAGAGTCTAGAGAAGGATAGAGATTCCGCTATGGAGAGCTACTGCCTCCAGGGCAGAGTATACCTAGGTTGGGGAGTGGCAAGACACGGTTGGGTACAGAGCCCCAACCATCGGAGCCCCCGCAGCAACTTTAATTAGGTACTTAAGGCACATATGGTGTACTTTAGGGTTAGACTGGTGAGCCACAGAGGGGAAGATATGTACACGAGCATGTGGGAATACTAATATAGCAGGCGCTGTCCCCTCTGGGGGACTAGGCGGAGACCCCCCCAGGAAAAGGGTTGGTGTCAGTGTTGGCCAACTGCACCCGCCTCACAGATAAAGCAGCATAGGGTAAAATAGGAATGGGGGAGGGTCCACACGTCCCAGTGATCCCACCCGGGGAGGTACGGCGGGATATGGGTGTGCTCGTGCAGTTGGCAGGGCAGCACAGATACCAAGGACTTGAAACTGTAAAGAATTTAAACCATTAACGGCAGCAGTAACAGCAATATCAACTTGCATAGTAGTCTAAAAGGAATAAACAACATGTTAAGACATACTGACATCTACATTATATCTAGGTAGTATGAGGGAGAAAAAAAAAAAAAAAAAAAAATATAATATATATATATATATATATATATATATATATATATATATATATATATATATATATATATATATATATATATATATATACATACACATACATAAACATATAATAAAAAAAAAAAAAAAAAAAAAAAACCCCATGGGGTTAGCTTTAGTATCGGTCAAGTACATAAGACTCCGGAACGAAAAAATAAAATATAAGATACAAAGAGACTGTTAGGCCTAGTGGTTGTCCATCTTAATAATCTATCCCAAGGTGTCAGTGGTAATATCAACTTGTTGGATAATCGAGAGGAACAAACAACCTGACAACCTGTTAAGAGGTATTAACATCCACATAAAGTGTAGATGGCATGCATAAAGAAAGCAACAAAAAAAAAAAAAAAAAAAAAAAAAAAAAAAAATGAGGGGGGAAAACCGCCCTCCCTGCGTTCCGGCTAGTCAGACTAGGTAAAGGGTCTGTGTCTTTAGACCCGAGTCCTGAAATGCTTATGTAGCGTTCTGGATGCCCCCTCCTGAGTAAAGTGAGGGAGAGTTAAAACATGCATGGTCTGACTGGTGCAAGTGTGTCGTGTCGCTGATTCACTGGATGGCTTAATAAGCAAGATCACCCGGCTGCCTCCTCGTTTGGAGCTTGTCGTCGGGAATTCCCTGGTGAGCGAGCCTGTGGAGGACCTCCTCGGTTACGTCGGTTTCGGGACCTTTGTGGTCTGGCCATGAGGGCCTGGTGTTGCGGTTCCCTGGGGATGATCACCGTGAGCCAATTGGGAATGGGGACTGGGTCCATCTCTGCAAAGGCAAACAGGTCTGGTAGCTCTGATGGATGGCGCAGGGGGAAGGTATTTGGGCCCTTGCGGACTATGAGGTGGAATGGGTGCCCCCATTTGTAGGTGAGTCCCTTCACGCCTAGACCGTCCAGGAGAGGTTTTAGTGACCGCCGCATCAGCAAGGTCTTTCTGGAGATGTCCGGAAGAAGGTGGATTGCTGCACCATCAAATTCTAGGACCCCCACTTGCCACGCTCTTCGTAATATCTCCTCTTTGAGGGTAAAAGAGTGCAAGCAGCATAGGACATCTCTGGGTCTGTCAGCAGGGCCGAGTCTGGGGCCCATGGTCCTGTGCACTCTGTCAATGATTATTTCTGCGTCCGGTGGGCGGTCTAGATAGCGGTTAAAGATGTGAGTCACTGTCGCGCGTAGCTCTGATTGCGGGACAGGTTCTGGGATCCCTCGCAGTCTGATGTTTTGCCGTCGGCTGCGGTTCTCCAAGTCGTCCATGTGCAGTTGTATCTGTATCATTTGGTCATTGAGGTCACTGTTAGAGGTCTGCAAGGCTTGCACAGCTTGTGTCGCTATCTGTTGTTCCTGTTCAAGGGAAGTTACACGTGAGTCCAGGGCAGTCACCTCATGCTTAATGTTTTGTACTTCCCCTCTCAGGGCTGTCTCCATTCTGTGTGCTATTGTCTCTAAGTCATCTCTTGTGGGTAGTTGTTGAAGGAATGCCCATAACTTTTGCACTGAACCTGTGTCAAGGGGGACACCCTGTGTGTGGGGTGGGTTAGGGTGGTTACTCACTGCGTCCTGGTGAAGAGATGGAGATCCCTGTTCCTCTGTGTTGAGTTCCGGGCTGTAGCACAGGACGCCATGTGGTGTGGATGCTGTGGGGGACGTAGAGAGCTCCGGGCTGCACATGCCGTCCTCTGTTGCTGCGGAGCCTGTCAGCGATCTGGGGAGGCAGGGGGAGAGATCACTAGGAGGAGTGAACGGCGGCATTATGTGATCCTCCGCCAGCTGCAGTGATGGTCCCGGCTCAGTGCTGTGCTTCCTTGCGGCCGCGTGACGGGCCGGCGCCATCTTGGCATTCGCGGGAGTGGATGCCGCGGGTTGCTGCGGCAGTAGGAAGCGATCCATGCTGCCCTGTGTGGCGGTTACGTACCGGTCCTGTTTCCTCTGCATTCAGGGGACCGGTGGGCACCTCCGTTGTGCTGTGTGTCTGCTCGGTAAGGCTACGGGAGAGCCGATGGTCGGGAGCTCCGTGAGAGAACGTCCTCACGCCGCCATGCCTAGGCCACGCCCTTTGGTCTCACTTCCATTCTAAACGGCACAGCACACCCAGTTACTGGGTGTGCTGTGCCGTTTTGAAGTGAAGTGAAAGAGAAAGCAGACTGCGTGGAGGGTGAGACATATTGGTATTAACGCCGGGTCCGCCGAGACCATAATATATCGGGTCACCACTGCTGGGTCCTTGTTTCCTGTTGAAAAGATTATGCTGAAGTGCCTTATTTTTATATGAAGGATGTGAGTACAATGGTTGAGGAATTTTGTGTGCTGTTGAAATAAATGGTTTACTCTACTTCACTATTGGAAGCATCTCTTTTTTCCTTATATGTGGAGTGCAATTATCTAACATTCTGTCTGGATCTATCTGTGACCCATGTGGAGCTATTAAGCAAGTTGGCCGAGCATGAGAGTGCAAGGCATATACTGCTGGTGAGTGCGATTCCTTAGGGTGCGGTAGCACTGAACACAGGTGGTGTGGTGGAAGATATTTTTTCAAGTCACTTCAAGAATTTTGTTTAAAGACACTTCAAAACTTTATTTGCTTCAGGATTTTTCGTTCACTTTTCTGTCACTTTTTGAAACATTATCACTACTATAAGTAACAGTTTATGGACTTTTGTTTGGATTTGTTTTCTTTATTTGGACACCTGCAAGAAATATATAATCACACTTCACTTTAATTTTTCACTTTATATATATATATATATAGGTGATTATCTGTGTTGTTGTTTTTTTTAGCACTGTTTATACAGGGTGATTATTTTTCAGTATTGTCTACACAGGTTAAATATTTAGTTTATTCACAGACACTGTGATTATTAGCGCTGCTGCTTTATTAATTTAAAATCACTTTACATTATTTATCTATTTAAGTAGCTGCTTAGTTTATTTTTATACACCTAGGTGTTTTAAATAATTTTTCTTTGTGCGCAGTGGTGGTGTGGAATAGTAGGAGCGCGAACAATTTTATCATACCAGTTTATTTTGAATCCTTTTTATTGTTCAGTGAGATAAATTTTGACAAACAGAATAAAACTTTGTCAAATCCTCCCCTTGCTGTGAGTGACAGGTGATTTACATATCTCGTGCACTAGCCTAAGAGACATGCATTATTTTTTAATTCCCTCCCACTCCTTTCTTCTGCTGCTCTGCCAGGATTGGATGTTCCACACCTCAACATAATTGGGCATGCTGAAGTCATGTGGTTACTTTCCTGTCTTTTCACTGGACGTTAGT
>CM053028.1:438325313-438379560 GCA_028564925.1 Lithobates sylvaticus
AAAGCCACGTATGGACAGCAGCATTGTCAATCCATGGAGACGAAAATGCTGGATAGACTAGTAGATGTAGATGGACTTTAACCGGTTCCCGACCAGCGCACAACGATATACGTCGGCAGAATGGCACGGACAGGCAGGAGGGCGTATATATAAGTCCCTCCTTTAAGCCATCCGTGTCATCGGGAGCGCGCCGGGAGCGGCACGCTCCCGCGCCGGTCGGGACCCCCGTGAGGCCGCTCGCGGGTCCCGCGGACTCGATCGCCGCGGGGACACCCGCGATCGTCTCACGGGAAGGCAGAACGGGGAGATGCGGAAATAGACAGCATCTCCCCGTTCTGCCTAGCAACTAGTGACGCCAATCTCTGCTCCCTGTGATTGGAGCAGAGATCAGCATTCACTAGCTGACAGCCACGCCCCCTCACAGTAAGAAACACACCCCTAGGCATACTTAACCCTTACACTGCCCCCTTGTGGTTAACCCCTTCACTACCAGTGTCATTTTTACAGGAATCAATGCATTTAAATAGCATTGATTGCTGTATAAATGACAATGGTCCCAAAAATGTGTCAAAAATGTCCGATGTGTCCGCCATAATGTCGCAGTCACAAAAAAAAACGCTGATCGCCGCCATTACTAATAAAAAAAAATTATTAATAAAA
The DNA here is from genome assembly GCA_028564925.1 of Lithobates sylvaticus. NCBI lineage: Eukaryota > Metazoa > Chordata > Amphibia > Anura > Ranidae > Lithobates > Lithobates sylvaticus. The sequence continues at coordinate 438,325,974 of CM053028.1, forward strand.
ATGCTATAAAACTATCCCCTATCTTGTAAACGCTATAACTTCTGCGCAAACCAATCAATAATCGCTTATTGCGATTTTTTTTACCAAAAATATGTAGAAGAATATGTATCGGCCTAAACTGAGGAAAAAAAAAGTTTTTTTATATATTTTTGGGGGATATTTATTATAGCAAAAAATAAAAAATAATGCGTTTTTTTTTCAAAATTGTCGCTCTTTTTTGTTTATAGCGCAAAAAATAAAAACCGCAGGGGCGATCAAATACCAGAAAAAGAAAGCTCTATTTTTTGGGGAAAAAAAGGACGTAAATTTTGTTTGGGAGCCACGTCGCACGACCGCGCAATTGTCAGTTAAAGCGACGCAGTGCCGAATCGCAAAAAAGGGCCTGGTCCTTTGGCTGCAAATTGGTCCGGTCTGAAAGTGGTTAAAGAGGAGTGCCCTCAAAAAAAAAAAAATTAAAAGTTAGCAGCTACAAATACTGCAGCTGCTGCCTTTTAATAATCGGACACTTACCTGTCCCAGGGTCCAGCGATGCGAGGGAACGAGGCCCCCCCTCGTTCCCTGCTCCGCTCGCGGTGCCGGCATTCTTAATGTGGGCACCACAGCCGGGCACCCACTGCGCATGCGCGAGCGGCGCCGTGCTTCGGCGCTCACTCATCTGGGACACGTGACAGGTCCCAGATGACTGTGCGGTGCCTAGGGGAAGTGACGTCAGTTGCTGGGCACTGAAGGTGGCAGACTATGAGGGACCCCCTAGCAACAGGCATTTAGAGGTGAGTAAAAAAAAAAATTTTTCCAATTATTTTTTTTTATGATTTTTAAGCCAATTTTTTTTTTTTTGGTGGCAACACCACTTTAATGACTAACAATGTAAAGCCCAACTGAACTATCACTTATTATGCAGTTTCAGCAATTGCTCTTTTTTTTTTTTGTGGGATAAAGGTTTTACATAAATCAAAAAAGCTGAATATTGTAACCACCTTTGCCAGTGTTAACCACTTCCTGAACGGCGCACACAGATATACGTCGGCAGAATGGCACGTACAGGCAGGAGGGCGTATATATAAGTCCCTCCTTAATGCCTGTCGTGGCTTCGGGAGCGCGCCGGGAGCGGCGCGCTCCCACGACGGTCGGGACCCCCGTGAGGCCAGTCGCGGGTCCCTTGGACTCGATCGCCGTGGGGACACCCGCGATCGTCTCACGGGAAGGCTGAACGGGGAGATGCGGAAGTACACAGCATCTCCCCGTTCTGCCTAGCAACTAGTGACGCCGATCTCTGCTCCCTGTGATTGGAGCAGAGATCAGCATTCACTAGCTGACAGCCACGCCCCCCCACAGTAAGAAACACACCCCTAGGCATACTTAACCCCTGCACTGCCCCCTTGTGGTTAACCCCTTCACTGCCAGTGTCATTTATACAGGAATCAATGCATTTAAATAGCATTGATTGCTGTATAAATGACAATGGTCCCAAAAATGTGTCAAAAATGTCCGATGTGTCCGCCATAATGTCGCAGTCACAAAAAAAAAATTGCTGATTGCCGCCATTACTAATAAAAAAAAACTTATTAATAAATATGCTATAAAACAATCCCCTATCTTGTAAACGCTATAACTTCTGCGCAAACCAATCAATAATCGCTTATTGCGATTTTTTTTTACCAAAAATATGTAGAATACGTATCGGCCTAAACTGAGGAAAAAATATGTTTTTTTATATATTTTTGGGGAATATTTATTATAGCAAAAAATAAAAAAGAATGCGTTTTTTTTCAAAATTGTCGCTCTTTTTTGTTTATAGCGCAAAAAATAAAAACCGCAGGGGCGATCAAATACCACCAAAAGAAAGCTCTATTTGTGGGAAAAAAAGGACGTCAATTTTGTTTGGGAGCCACGTCGCACGACCGCACAATTGTCAGTTAAAGCGACGCAGTGCCGAATCGCAAAAAGGGGCCTGGTCCTTTGGCTGCAAATTGGTCCGGTCTCAAAGTGGTTAATTGGTATGTCTCAAGTTTCCAAATGCCACTTTTTCTGGGCAGACTGGTCTATTACAGGAAGCTGAAAAAAAACAACAGACTTACTGTCCAGATCACCAGGTAGTTAAATATGTTATGGGGGACTCCGAAAAACAAACACTTTTGTGTCAACCCTAGTAACAGAGGCATCATATATGTAAATTTTGATTTAGCCCAATTTTTACTTTAATATAAACAGCAGAGTCCTCCTGGGCTAAGCTGTAAATGTATGTCATTACTTTACATTAAAATACTGGGGTTATGGCTGCAGCTAGATGCCAAACCCCCCCCCCCCCCCCCCCCCCGTATCTTTTTTTTCCTTTTTTCTGATTAAAGTGATCCCAGAGGTAGATTTGCCCCGAGGGCATTTGTATAGGTGGCAGGAGAGGTGTAATAGGAATAAAAGTGATAAAAAAGATGTAAAAGGGACAGTGTAAAAAATAAAAATACATATTTTTTTCTAAAAACTCCCTATTCCTCCAAGCTCGCGTGCACAAGCGAAGGCATATGCAAGTCGCGCCCGCATATGTAAACAATGTTTAAACCACACAGGTGAGGTGTTATTGTTAGAGTGAGAGCAATAATTCTAGCACTAGACCTCCTCTGTAACTCTAAATGGGTAACCTGCAAACATTTTTAAAATGTCACCTATGGAGATTTTTAAGTACAGTAGTTTGGCGCCATTCCACGAGCATGCGCAATTTTTAAAGCATGAAATGTTAGGTATCTATTTACTCGGGGGAACATCACCTTTCACATTATATAAAAAAATTGGCGTAACAATTGTGTTTTGGTTATTTTTAATTAATTTATAATTTTTTATTTTTTCCCCAAAAATTGCATTTGAAAGACCGCTGCGCAAATACAGTGCGACATAAAATGCACTGGGGTGGGGGCTAGAGAAGGATGGGGAGAGCTGGAGAGCAGAAAGAACAGGGGTTAAGAGAACTGTGGGGGGGGGGGGGGACTGGAGAGTGTGGTGGGGGGGAGCACTGGGGGGAGCACAAGGAGAACTGGGGTGGGGGGAGGGCAGTAAAAGAGGTTGGATAGGAGAAGCAGGGGGGCGGCATATAGAGGAAATGAGCTTTCTATATTCCTCCATGCAGCCTCTGAATGCTTGATTCTCCTCCTCTCCCTCCTCCAAGCATTCAGCGGCTGCATGGAGGAATATAGAAAGCTAATCTCCTCTATATGCGGTCCCCCTATCCAGGCACAGGGCGGGCTGTACTCGCAGGCATCTTCTCCTGTGGATCACGGCGCTGGCTGGGTGGTGTTCGGCGGCCGGTGTACTATCATTAGCCGTCCCCCATCACAAAGTGTCCGATGTGTACTGCGAATGCGCAGTACACAGGACACCCATATTCCGAAAATTGCCGAGGATGAACGGCGCCTGCTCCGTGAGTCCACTTTCAAGCCCCACCATCCAAGTGGACATAGAGTTAGAATATAAAAGAGCCGAGCGCAGCGAGGCCGTGCCCGAAACGTGGCGAGCGAAGCGAGCGGCCCTCTAAGTTTGACTAACCCTATGTCCGCTTGGATGGTGGGGGCTTCACCTCGTCTCACGGCGCAGGCGCTGTTCATCTTCCGAAAATTTCCGAAAATCTTCATGCTCCGTACTGCGCATGCGCTGCGCATGCGCAGTACACTTTGGACACCTAGTGACAGCCGGATACTTCGTGATAGAACACCGGGCTGTAACACGGTCTCGCCCCCCTAGACCGGCTCATGTGATAGGTGGAACGCTGATTCTATATACTATAACACGAGCCGGTCTAGGGGGGCGGGACTGTGTTACAGGGCGGAAGCCGAACACAGACCCAGCCAGCGCCGTGATCACAGGAGCAGGAGAGAGGGCTCCAGGCTCCAGGGCAGGCGGCCTACCAGTCCGGTGTTTTTAAAAAAATTAGCGAAATCCTCACCCGTCACTTCCGGTGCGGCTAAAGGCCGCCATCAGCTGTTTCAGTGACGTAGCCGCACCGGAAGTGACGGAATGAAATTGAGCCTATATAACATGCAAAACAAACTGCAGTTAATAGCACTTAGCAACGCTTCTAAATCCAGTGGAAAATGTCCCAAATTCAGTTAAAGTCATTTTGCGGTGGTTAATTATAGAATCCAATATATGTACATACCTGATGAGAATGGTAGAATAAGCAGAAGAACTAATAATAATTTGAAAAGCATTTTGAAGCACATGCTGTGAACACTGTTTACATCAATTGTCTCCAGCAGAAATGAGAGAGGCACCTGTAACACGATGCTGATATGAGCTCCAGTGTGATTTCATCAACAGGCAAAAGGGGAGGGGCTAAAGTGGCAGTTAGGAGGTCACATGACCAGTTCACAGGTGCATGTGACAATATTTATTCCTGCCTCTTTACTGCCCTATAATTGAGCCTGTTTTTATGTGTCTGCATACTGTACACAAACTTTAAAATGTAACTCTTGGCCAAAGATAAATATAATATATTTGCTGCAGCTTGCCACTAGAATTAACACAGCAGCTTTTGTTTAAACCCCCCATAACCAAGTATTATTACCTGTTTATTCTGCCAATAGATCCATTATATTTTCTGATCGTGACAACAGTAGGACCCCATTCACATCTAGCGTTTTACAAATACACTTTTTTTTTAATGTTTTTTCACACAATACACATAGAGCAAGCTAATCCTTTCAATGGGTTTCTCTATGCTCCACAAATGCTGCAAAGTAAGTAGCTCATGGGCCCGCACTAAGGAGTCATTAACATGAACAAATAACACACTTACAACTTCTTTATCTTTTAACTTTTTTATTGAGTTTCTTGGTAAATAATATTTGGCCCTGGTGTTGTTTAAAGGGGGGTAATCCTCATAAATATTTATAAATTAAAATAAATGAAGCCATCTTGGCTATAACACAATCATCAAAATTTATTTATCTTTTGTCCATCCAGCCGATGCTGGACGACTAATCCCCAGTAAACAACACCCTGACTATCGGAATAAATAAAAAAAAAAAAAAAAAAAAAAAAAAAAAGGGGGAGGGAGGGTGGGAGTCCCGGTCCTGAGGTACTGTGTCCTTCCCGCGGCCGGACGGCCTCTTTTATCACCTCTGTCCTGCGGAACATTGCTCCCGCCGAAACACCACCAATCAGCTACTGTTGCTGCCCTGGCTCCAGCCAATAGCACCTGTAACACACCAAACTGCATTCCCCTTATGCTGTCCCATGTCGGCCCTGCACATTGCAAGGACCTGTCATGGGCCCGCACTAAGGAGTCATTAACATGAACAAATAACACACTTACAACTTCTTTATCTTTTAACTTTTTTATTGAGTTTCTTGGTAAATAATATTTGGCCCTGGTGTTGTTTAAAGGGGGGTAATCCTCATAAATATTTATAAATTAAAATAAATGAAGCCATCTTGGCTATAACACAATCATCAAAATTTATTTATCTTTTGTCCATCCAGCCGATGCTGGACGACTAATCCCCACAGACCAAGGGCAGTAGAGTATCTACTGACTGAGGTCCCCCCAACACCATAGCACTCTCGATCAAATTTTGCAGACCCATATTAAATATATCGACACCAATTACTGAAAGGTGGACCAGATCTTTTCTGAACAAGCCCGGAAGGAAACCTTCCAGCTCCACATGGCGGAAAGATAAACCGCCCAAAGAAATTATAAAATTATGGATTGTTCTATTTAGCCGTCTCCTAACCTTATCAAGATAAAATAGGCCTCCACTGGGAGACCAAAGAAGACGGGGGACCATCTCTGAGAATGCCAGAATGGCATTTGGAAATGATAATTTAATATCATAAAAATCCTGTTTTATCTGACAGAGAAGATCCCAGGTATGAACCTTACCGATATCGTTGGCACCCAAGTGGAGGACCAAAATATCAGGGGACGGCCAAACAGATGCCAAATAGGCTAAATGACTTCTTAAATCTCGCCAGCGAAGGCCCCGGACACCTGACCATAAAACATAAAATTCTTGAAAGTCCAAGCCCAAATTACTAGAATAACTCCTAGATGCAGCCTGCTTACCAGCCCAGTAGATATAGGAGTGGCCTACAATCCAAACTGTATATTTAGCTGGATCTGCAACAAAAAATTATCAGATAAGTAATTCAGGACGGACATAAATTTTGTATCTGTTACTAGCCCATCTACCAACCCTCTTCTGGCCTTCCGGATCAAAACCCAGTAGATTGGCAGTTGTGGCTGCCCCAATACGGAAAGAGTGCGAAGAGAATTTAAAACCAGATAGGTTAAGACTTTTTAGGCAAGATGAGAGAACCGCCGAAAATTGATATCTGGTTAATGGGGTCTGGTCCTGGTGGATAAAAAAGGAACCTGCACAAAAAGGACGAACAGATAAGAAATTCCTAACATTAAACAACGGGCAAATTTTGGGGTTAGGAGACCTTAACAAAACCACCCATTGCCCGTTACCGATCCTAAAAGTCTTAGATCTACATATAAACAAACGTAGACAATCCTGTTCCAAAACTACATGACCCACCAGAAGGAAAGAGGAAGTTGTCCTGTTTGGGGACACCACTTCTCCCATCCTTAAGGCGCCGAAAAATATGACCGAAAAAACTGCTCTGAATAAGAGCATTTCGAACATGGAGCTGCAAACGGTCTCCAAAACCGCCAGCAGCTCGATCAATAAGCCCACTGAAATGGGACGCCTGCCATCCTTAGCGGGAACAGATTTACGAAAACCTTTAAGTACCTGACAAACTTGAAAAAAGGAATTCAGAGCTGGGCGGCCTGCAAATTTTAGGAAAAACGATACCCCTGCTAAAACTTTACTGACCGAAGCAGGACGCAAATGTGATTCAATCAAAAAGGATACAAATGCTAAGGAAACAAAAGCATTCACCTCCAGCGTATCAATATTTTCCTTATCACAAAAAGAGCACCACTTGACCCAGGCCAACTCGTATTCGCGCCAAGTCTTCCTTGCGACAGAATTATGGAGGTAGGTTGATATCAATCCCATATCAAGCCCCAGAGGAAGTCTGGGCAGGCAGTGCCGTGTAGATCCGCCAACGGAGCCAAATTCCGGAATCTTTCGAACTGCAGGCGAGACAAAGCGTCAGCTATGTTATTCTCCAAACCAGCTATATGGCGAGCTCTTAACCAAATATTGCAACGTAAACAATGCAAGACTAAGAAGCGCAGTAGTTTGAGGACAAGTTCAGACTTGGAAGAGAGCATATTAATAGCAAAGAGGACACCTTTGTTATCGGTATGCACTAACACCCTGCGATTAATAAACTGATCTTCCCAAATAACAATCGAGACTACCACTGGGAATAATTCAAGCAACACTATATTTTGCAGAATATCCTGATGATGCCAGCTGGGGTGCCATTTAGCGGCACACCAACGGCCATCCAAAAAAGCCCCAAAGCCAGAAGCACCTGCGGCATCCGTAAAAAAGTTTAGTTGTAAACTATCTATAAAATCATGTTGCCATACTGAAGAACCATTAAAATGGACGAGGAAAGTATCCCAAATTCTTAGATCTTCCTTAATTCTAGCCGAAATGCGCACATGTGCGTATGGGTTCTTCAAACCTCTGGTAGCCAGAGCAAAGCTTCTAGAGAAAACTCGAGCTATGGGGATAACCCTGGCTGCAAAAGCGAATAAACCCAACAAGCACTGTACCTCCTTCAACCAAACCTTCCGTTTGGTCAAAAAGAGGGAAATCATGAAACGCATTCGGTGCAATTTCTCCTCCGGCAATCTGAATTCCATTGATGACGAATCAATGGTAATACCTAGAAATTCTATTATTTGCGAAGGCAAGACCGTTTTCTCCTTAGCAATAGGCACCCCAAATGACTCGCAGATCGTCAAAAATGTATTCAAGGAACTAAGGCAAACCTGGGAGTCAGCGGGGCCAATGAATAAGAAATCGTCTAAATAATGCAAAGAACCTCCTTCCGGGAAACACTGGGACAAAACCCAATGCAAAAACTTTGAAAAGGCCTCAAAATAAAAACATGATAAGGAAAACCCCATGGGCAGGCATTTGTCAAAATAAAATTTCTCTTGAAAATGCAGACCCAGGGAATTAAAGCCTTGAGGATGCACAGGTAGCAATCGAAAGGCTGACTTAATATCTGCCTTTGACAACAAAGCCCCCCGCCCGAACCGTCTCAATACTACCAATGCTTCATCAAAAGAGGAATATGAAACCGGGGCCACCACATCAGACACTTCGTCATTAAGCGAAGAATCCGCTGGATATGACAAATGGTGGATAAGTCTAAAGCTTCCTTGCTCCTTCTTGGGTACAATGCCCAAAGGGGAAACTCGGAAGTTTGAAAAGGGGTGGATGGTCAAAAGGCCCAGCAACCCTACCCTCCAACACTTCCTTATTAATTTTCTCTTGTACAATATTCGGATGCATCCTGGCTGAAAGCAAGTTTTTAACCATAACACATCCATTCCCAGAAAAACCCGGAACCAAGAACCCTTCCTGAAAGCCATCAATTAGTAACTGAGCCATCGTGCGGTCTGGGTATTGGTCTAGCCAAGGCCGCATTTTTGGCAAGCTCACCGGGGTCGTGGCTTTTCCCAGTAGAATCGCGGGGCAATGGGGTGGCCGATAATGCTGTGTTCTTGCGAAAACACCTGCTCGCGGGGTGATTACCGTTGCAGTAAGAGCACTCGTGCCTATATCTGCAGCTGGAAAAGAATTTGCATTGCCCTTCATTAAAGGCGAAGCAGAAGCCCTTGCGAAAGGCCTGCTGAGGATTAACTGGCCGAGCAACAAACTGAGGCTTTTGCGGCAGCATGAGGTTCAGCCAGAGACCTACATCCTTACAACCCCATTGCAACGTCGGGTGGACCGCTAATTTCTGTCTGAAATTCTCGTCATAAGTGAACCATGCCGAGCCGCCAAAGTGGCGAAAAGCTTCAGCAATGATGTCCACATGCTGGAACAAACCTGAACATTTCTCTGGGTAATGTTCACCCAATACGGCTGCATATATGCAAAATGCCTGCAGCCAATTTTGAAATGTCCTAGGGATAGATTTCCGTTTATCGTCATCAGCCCTATCCTCTAATCTCTTATCCACTTTAACCACAAATTCTTTAGAAGAAGGCAGTAATGACAGCAAATCAATAAACTCTCCTTTCCAAATTTTCTCTTTAACTGAGTCCGCTAGGTGGAAACCCAGTGGTGAGATGTCACATGGCATGGGTAGCTTAAAGGAGGATTCCACCACCGTGCGTGGAGAAATAACAGGCTTCATCGCCTGCTTCCTAAAACTGCTGTCTGCCACGTTCGCATTAGCTGGTAATTCAGACACATTGCGCCAGACATGACTGACATCATCCATATTTTGCTGTGTCATATTGTCACTGTTTGGAAAAACACTATGCAACCGTGCATCCCTGTTAATAGCAGGCATACCTGAATTATCTTGAAAAGCACCAGAACACTGTGCCACCTCAGTTTCTTTTAAACCACCACACGCACCAGAGTGTAATAACGCACCAGCAAGCTGTGCCCCTGAATTATATTTAGATTGAATATCATGTATAGCACCAGAGTACTGTGCCCCCTCATTTAATTTAAAACTATTATTAGAATCTTGCAAAGCACCAGAATACTGTGCCCCCTCATTTAATTTAAAACTATTGTTAGAATCTTGCAAAGCACCAGAATACTGTGCCCCCTCATATCTATTAACATTAGCGCCAATAGTATGCGCCCCTTTAAGGTCATTAACGATGTTAGATAATGACAATAGAAAAGCATTCAAATCAGGTACAGAAAGAGAGCATGTCTCACCACTAGGTGAACTCCTGTCAGGCACGCTGCTGGCAGCTGCTGGCTGTGATGTCCTCTCCTGGCTATGGGATGACACTGCTGCTGGAATGCTGCTGGCTCTCTCCTCACTTCGCTTAGGAGAAGCTGGGGACTTAAGTCTCTTCTTCCCTCTATTAGGCTGGCGGCGCGGACTGCGCATGCGCTCCGCGGACTCCTCCATTTTCTCTGACGAGGAGAGAGCAGAAGGGCCAGGCGGAGCCTCTGACTGACCGGCCCCCAGGCATAAACGAAGCCACTCCTCGCCACCGGCGCCCTCTGCCTTCTCAATGAGGCGGCGTAACAGGCTCTCTCTGCCCTCAGGTGCGCGCTGCATCTCCGACGGTCCTGTGGGAGTCCCGGTCCTGAGGTACTGTGTCCTTCCCGCGGCCGGACGGCCTCTTTTATCACCTCTGTCCTGCGGAACATTGCTCCCGCCGAAACACCACCAATCAGCTACTGTTGCTGCCCTGGCTCCAGCCAATAGCACCTGTAACACACCAAACTGCATTCCCCTTATGCTGTCCCATGTCGGCCCTGCACATTGCAAGGACCTGTCATTCTGCTTTGCATGTTTTTCACAGCGTGTTTTACTGCATTTTCTGCACTTGTGCATGGCAAAAACATGTGCCTGCTTGCTGCATTTGGGGTGGTATTAGCAATGAACGCAATGCAACACGGAGAGTGTACAATAGGGGAACAATGCGGGAGAACAATTGGGATTCAGGGAGCGTTAACACCCTATAATAGTAGTTGCTTGTAAATTAACATGCAAGATCTCCTGCGCTGCAAACACCCCTACCCTTATTCTTTTTAGGTAGCTGGCCAATACATTCATCAATGTATACAATAACTCAGTGCAGAGTTACTAAACTTAGTAACCTAACACATAAATAATAAATATTATACATATAAATAATATCTATTTACATATAAATGTATGTAATCCACTCTCAAAGTGTGACACCAGTGGAGGTGGAGTTGGGTGATGTCATCAAGCATCGGGTGACCAAGTGATCAGGACACACAGGGAAAAGCAATACTAATTACTATACAAGTCCTATATGTGAGTTTAATGGCATAAGTAGTATCCTGATATGCACAACAAAAATATGAGTCGGAATTTTACTTTTTTTTTAAATAAATGTGTTTTGATTTTAATGAAAAACAGTTGTTTATTATTGCTGTTGACCTCAAATGGAAAGCATAGTGATTCATTACTTCTGTTGACATTACTGTCAGCTTCAAAGGCTGGTGCCTGAAAGCCTTGCTATAGGAGCCCCTGTCAATGCAGGACTTTTGAGCAGGTCCGCAGATGTAGTTGCTGTGATTTAGGGCTATTTCACACTGATGCACTTTTTCCCCTATTCACATCGGGCCGATTTGGCATGTTAAATCGCTGCCTATTGCCAAAGGCACTCTCTGAATCAGTGCGACCATGCTTCCATGCTTTGCAGGAACACAGGATCCCTGCCTTCCCTACTGACAGAATGACGATCTGCCTTGTTTATATAGGCACACCGCCGTTCTCCCTCAGTACCAAAGGATTGGTGGGTGCCAGCAGACATCAAGCCTGCGGTACCTGCCGATTAGCTCCGCCTACCCGGAAGTGCAGGACCACGTTCCAAGTACGTGATCCTGCGTAGCAGTGCCACTTTGCTGCCGTATATGTAAGTTATACGGTCGCCAAGTGGTTAACATAACTTTCACCAAAGAATCATACATTTTTACTTGGATTCAACTGGAAAAATGTATGAATCCTGGGTGAAAGGTTTGAGAAATATATAAATATGTATTCCTGTAACCCTCTAGAGCAGTGGTTCTCAACTCCCGTCCTCAGGGCCCACTAACAGGCCAGATTTTAAGTATTACCTTGGGGAGATGCAGACTAGAATACTGCAATCACTGAGCAGCAAATGATATCATCTGTGATGTATTTCAGTTATCTTGTAAACCTGGCCTGTTAGTGGGTCCTGAAGACAGGAGTTGAGAACCACTGCTCTAGTGGCACACATTGGGGTTTAATTACTAAAGGCATATACTGTAGGTTGTTTCGCTTTGCAAGGGAATTTTCTGTTCACTTAGTGAAGGTGGTGAAAATTCACTTTGCAAAGAACACCCAAACACATGCAAGGAAATAAAAAAAAATGCTTGCACATGATTGGATGATGGAAGTCAGCAGAGCTTCATTTCATTCACTAAGCTAAGGGGCTCTAGCAAAGTTAACAACCTATTTGCCTTTAGTAAATCAACCCCATTGTGTTACTACAGCTAGAACAGCCGCTATAAAATTGGTCAAGCTATCAATCTATTCTGCTAGTTTTTTTTTGCTAGATGTCCAGACCCACAGTGGGTGAACTGAACTATACTTAGAAGATAAATGATACACTACTGTCAGGTGCAGAAACTCCCCCTTTCCAAGTCACCCGTTGTCTCTGCCCTCTACCCACCCCCGAGCACCATTCCTTGGTTCCAGCCCCCACCCACCTCCTAGTACTGCCCCATTTAGAGAATACAGATTCAAGTAACATTTGTTACTTTTGTATGGAATTTGTTAATGATGACAAGAAAAGCAGAAAAATAAATCCCTCCCAGCCAGCAACAACAGACCCCCCCCCTCCCAAGCAACAACAGACCATGGGCGGCAACAACAAATCTCCCAGCAGCCAGCAACAATAGACTCTTCCCTCAAAAGTAGATCCCTCCTAGTAACACTAGATTCCCAGCCCGCAACAATAGACATTCCCAGCAACAATAGATCCCCCTCCAGCGACAATAGATTTCCCAGGAGCCAGCATCAATAGACCCTGCAGGCCACCCAAGCACCCCTTCCCATTATATACAGTTAGAACTGCGTCCCCCATGTTTCTGCTAAAAAAAGTCCCGACTACTGTACATCACAGCAGTTGGTAATAAATAGCATGTAGTTAATGCTGTTATTGCATGTTATTTTCAGATCCTCCGAGAGTTCTTTGCCATAAGGTGCCATGTTTTGAATTTCCAGTGACTAGTATGAGAGAGTGATAGCGATAACACAACATTTAACACACCTGCTCCCCATTCACACCTGAGACCTTGTAACCCTAACAAGTCACATGACACCAGGGAGGGAAAATGGCTAATTGGGCCCAATTTGGACATTTTCACTTAGGAGTGTACTCACTTTTGTTGCCAGCATTTTACACATTAATGGCTGTGTGTTGAGTTATTTTGAGGGGACAGCAAATTTACACTGTTATACAAGCTGTACACTCACTAGTTTAAATTGTAGCAAAGTGTCATTTCTTTAGTGTTGTCACATGAAAATATATAATAAAATATCTACAAAAATGTGAGGGGTGTACTCACTTTTGTGAGATGCTGTATACACAATCTTGCTTCTACCCAGATGCTCTGTTTACCTGATTAAAAAAGACTTCCATCTTCCTGAATGAATGAATGACTTGTATAGCGCTACCTATGCGAACTGAATCGCCTCAGGGCGCTTTTACCACTGGTGTCCATCTGTGGTATAGCGCTGTCCTTGCCCTGTAGGGTCCGACACGCTTACAAACACATACACATACAACATACACATATATTGGCCAATTTTATCGACAGGATCTAATTAACCTACCAGCATGTCTTTGGAGTGTGGGAGGAAACCGGAGTACCCGGAGGAAACCCACGCAGGCACAGGGAGAACATGCAAACTCCAGGCAGAAGGTGTCGTGGTCGGGATTTGAACCAGCGACCCTATTGCTGCTAGGTGAAAGTGCTAAATTTCTTTACAGGTGGCATAAACTGATTTGGGTGTGGATATTTTTTCTTCAGATGATTGCACTGCATATTCATACCTCCCAACATTTTGAGATAGTGTAGCGCTACCCCCAGTTAAGAGAGCCGCTGGTTTGTTTTGGGTCCCTGAGTACAGCTCCACCAACCCCCGGCAATTTGGCTCTACCCGCTCTGGCACAGTTAGTAAAGGGGTACGTCCCTATGCACATAAAACTTAGCTTATACTCTAAGTGTAATTGGTATGAACTCACAAGCAGACTGCTGAAATAAGAATAACTGGCTTTACTTTTGTCAGTAAGGAAAAGAAATAGCAACATGCGTTTGAACATATGACTTACAATACTTTAGCAGGTCCCTGCAATATGCACTTTAACATGTACACACATATGTAACAACTGGTAATGGGGAAACGGAGCGCCCAGTGTGGCGACCGTCTGCTATGCACCCCTGAGGTGCAATAAATCTATCTGCGCCTACCTAATGGACCAGGCCTGATCCCTAGTAATAGAGCTCAGTCCTTGTACTAGTACAGTGTTCTTCACCGGCAATGAATCTGTAGAGGTGGTGCACATGTAGCTTTAAATGGTGTCATTTGTAATCCACAAAAAGTAACATTGCTGCTCTGAGGTAAATTGCGCCTAGGCAGTTCAGTAGGCATAAAACGTGTGTGTCAATGCAGGATGAGCCTCTCGGCTCTCTCACCAATCCTTGGATACCGTCCTCAGCTCCGGTCCCTCTAATGGTGGCTCTGGTCTCTTCAATGGCGGCGTCCGGTCTCCTCAGTCACAGCCCTGCACTCCGGTCATCAGCTCCGTCCGACCGACTGTAGGGGGAAGTCTCCGCTCCGCTGCTGTGGACTCTGAGGGGTGAGAGTCTCACTCCATCGGCTGCAAGGCCCAGGCTTCAGGCCTTCAGCTCCGGTCCGCACAGGTGTCTCTGCTGGCTGCAGTCTCCGCGTCACACGCTCTGTGAGCAGAGGCAGGCCAGTCCTGTCAGGCCTCAGAAGAGGAAGTGTCCCAAGAGGAAGAGGCGGTCTCCGCTCTTCCCTTTTATAATCTCCCCCAGCAGCCTCCCGGGCGGAAGTCAGCAGCCCGGGGGCCTGGGGAATCATGGGAGATGTAGTCTCTTCGCCTAAAAGGGGTAGAACCCCGCTACACACTCCCCCCACTTTAAATCTTTGGTCCCCAAAGATAGTGTTCAAACTACAAACTTTCTCAGGAACAACATTTTCACATAATTTGGACAGAGGAGCTTCCCACCAATTGGCATGAGATGGGGAGCTGTCCTGTCTACAGGTCACTTCAGTGTGGGCGACCTGCTTAACTGTGCCAGAGAGTGAGCTGGGGTTGCCCTCCACTAAATGAACAGCGGAAGAGTCAGGGCTTTCAGCACTTCTCCTTGCTGTGGTAACAGAGTCCTCTGAACTTTCTCCCATCTTGGGGTAAGTTAACTTCTTGGGAGGCTTCACACTCCTGCGAGCTCTCTGTTCTCTTGGAACTTCTTCAGGAACACATTCTGGCAACATCTCTGGTTCTGGAACATCTACTTCTTGTTCTGGGTAGAGACCAGGGATATCTTCCCAGCACTCAGGCACATCACTGAATGGCACAAACTCTGTGGCTTCTGGGTTCAATGTGTTATCTTCCACATCTTCAGTAGGTATAAGATCTATGGCGGAATTTCCTGGAGTTGAGGAAGGCCATAACCATTCAAGTTCTCCTCTTTCTTCCTCTGGTTGGGGGTCCTGTCCACCCCTAACTTGGGATGTTTGAGACCTAGTGTTAGGCCTGGGGGTATCCAGAATGGAAACAGATTCAGGTACATCTCTTACTGGAGGCATTCTGACTGCTTCAGTGAGTGGGAGCAAGTGATTCCTATGCCAGGTCTTCAATGGCCCCACTCTTCCTTCTGGCTTCAACTTGTAGACAGGCAATCCTGGAAGTTTTCTACAGATGATATATGGCTCTGATCTCCATCTATCAGCAATCTTGTGTTTTCCAGGGATCCCTAGATTGCGTAGCAGTACACGGTCCCCAGGCTGTAGGTCCTGTACTCTAACTTTCAAATCAAAGTTCCTCTTATTTCGGGCCCCCCTCTGGTCGGAGGCCACTTGAGCTTTCTCGTAAGCTATCTTCAAACTGCGCCTCAGTCTGTCCACATATCCTTTGTGGGAGGCAGCAGAGGCATGGTCTAAGGAAATGCCGAAGGCCAAATCCACTGGCAATCTTGCTTCTCTCCCAAACATAAGCCGGTAAGGGGAGAAACCTGTCACATCACTTGTGGTGCAATTGTAGGCATGCACCAGAGCTGATATGTGTTGACTCCAATGTTGCTTCTTCTCTGTTTCCAAAGTTCCCAACATGTTCAATAGAGTCCTGTTGAACCTTTCAGGCTGGGCATCACCTTGAGGGTGATACGGTGTGGTCCTAGTCTTCTCTACTCCCAGAGAATCTAGTAGCTTCCTGATCAGGCGACTCTCAAAGTCCCTTCCTTGGTCTGAATGGATTCTCTGTGGCAGTCCATAGTGAACAAAGTACTTCTCCAAGAGTACCTTGGCTACTGTAGAGGCCTTCTGGTCCTTGGTTGGGAAAGCCTGAGCATAACGAGTGAAATGGTCGGTTACCACCAGAACATTTCCCAATCCGCTCAAATCGGGTTCAAGGCAGAGAAAATCAATGCATACCAGATCCATTGGGCCTTCACTCTGTAGGTGGCCCATTGGGGCAGCTTGATGGGGTAAAGTCTTTCTCTGAATGCATCTTGCACAGGAATGGCAATACTCCTCCACTTCGGCCCTCATGCAGGGCCAGTAAAACCGGTCTCTGACAAGTTGGAAGGTTCTCTCTGCTCCCAAGTGACCATGCTGGTCATGTAAGGCAATCAGCACAGTCTCTCGATGCTTTTCAGGGAGAAACAACTGCCACTTATCTTCTGGGCCATCAGAGGGGCCCCTTCGGTAGACTACCCCCTGATGCACCTGTAGCTTGTCCAATTCTCTCCTCAGTAGCCGAGCTTCTTTAGAAGGGTGAAGGCGGAGTCCCTCTGGACTCTGGTCTCTTCCAGGGCTTCCAGGACCAATTTCCCCATGGGATCTTCCAATTGGTCACACCTTAACTCCTTCTTGGACAGCTTCGGCAGACACTCTTCTGCCAGTTGAGTTACCCCACAGTAACACTTTGGGACTCCCACTGTGGTAACTCCTATTTCTTCAGCCCTGGATCCTCCTCTGGCTTGGAGTTCAGCCCCTTGACAAAGGGCTCGCACTCCATCTGGTGCCACTTGAGTCCAGTCTTCCCAGTCATCGACCATGACATGGGACCTTCGGGACAGGGCATCCGCATCCCTATTTCCAGCCCCTGGTCTGTACTTGAGACTGAAATTGAATCCAGACAACGCCGCCAACCATCTGTGTCCAGTTGCATCCAGCTTGGCAGTGGTGAATAGATAAGTCAAGGGGTTGTTATCTGTCTTTACAGTAAACTCGGCCCCATACAGATAGTCTCTCAGTTTGTCAACAACTGCCCACTTGAGGGCTAAGAACTCCAACTTGTGGGTGGGATAGTTCTTCTCGGAGGGGGTCAGGCTCCGGCTCACATAGGCCACTGGTCGTAGCTGGTCTTCATGCTCCTGGTAGAGTACTCCACCTAGGCCCTCATGGCTGGCATCAACATGTAGCTCATAGGGTCTAGTGGGATCAGCGTAGGCCAAAACTGGGGCTGTGGTGAGACTTCTCTTCAAGGTTCTGAAAGCCTCTTCACACCTTGAATTCCACTGGTCTTGGACTGATTCACCGGACCTCCTAGGCCCCAATCCATCCTCCTCTCCTTCTGTCTTCAGCAGCTCGTTGAGGGGTTTGGCAATGCGGGCAAATCCATCCACAAACCTGCGGTAGTAGGAGCAGAACCCCAAGAAAGACCGAAGTTCTGTAACTGTTGTGGGCCTTGGCCACGAAGTAACTGCCTCCAGCTTCTCAGGGTCTGTAGCCACTCCTTTTTCAGACACTATGTGTCCCAGATAGTTCACAGAAGACTGATAGAACCGACACTTCTCGGGAGAAAGTTTGAGTCCCTCTTCACTGAGCCTCTTCAGTACTTTCTCCAATCTGGCTTCATGTTCTTCCAAAGTCTTTCCAAAGACAATGACATCGTCCAGGTACACAAGGACTTCTATGAGGTTCATGTCTCCAACTGTCCTTTCCATTAGGCGTTGGAACGTAGCAGGAGCTCCAGATAAGCCCTGGGGCATCCTGTTGAACTCAAAGAATCCCACTGGGGTTATGAAGGCAGTCTTTTCCCTATCTTCTGGATGCATGGGGATTTGGTAATACCCACTCTTGAGGTCCATCACACTGAACCACTTGGCTCCAGATAAACTCTGTAAGGCATCTTCTATCCTTGGCGTGGTGTACTGGTCAGGAATGGTCCTCCTGTTGAGAGTTCTGTAGTCAATGCAGAGTCTCAATGACCCATTCTTCTTCCTGACTACCACAATTGGGGAGGCATAGGGGCTTCTGGACTCCCTAATCACTCCCGTCTTCTTCAATTCCGCAAGCTGCTCCCTCAGATCCTCCAGATCTGCTAGCGGGACTCGCCTCACTCTCTCTCTGAATGGCTTGTCCTCTTGCATGCGGATTCGGTGGGTGGCACTCCTCGCACACCCCACATCAAACTCATCTTTAGAGAAAATCTTCTCCCATCTGGTCAGCTGGGCCTTGGCTCTCTCTTTCCAAGCTCCAGGTAGGTTTGGGTTTTCCATGGAGAGTTTCTTCCAAACATCTTCTCCTTCACCCGTCCCCTTCACTTCTGACCAGCCAACTGGGACAGCAGGACTCACCTGTCCCAGAAGCATCCTGGCAGGGATCTCCACGGGCTGCTCCGTGGGGTTCCTCACACTGACAGGGACTCTTCCTCTAGCCTTCTTCAGGTCCTTCAGTGAAATTACTTCTGGTATCACTTCCAGACCTGAGTGACCCTCCATTGGGTCAGGTTCCAGCATTACAAAGGGGCCAGGCTGCTCCCAGGTAAGTTTCACCGTGGCTCTCATGCAGGTCACCTCTCCAGGCTGTAACACTGCTCCTTCTTTTCCAAGCCTCCATACCCTTCCTATCCCCTCACTTGGGGTCTTCTGCTCTAGGACCAACCGCTGATAGGCTGCCTTCAGCATGGGATGGATCTTGGGAGCTGAAAGATTCTCTTTCTTCACCAGGGGGGTCAGAAGCCTTCTGACTAGGTCCGTGTTCGTCCCTATAATCAGGGACGTCTTGCTGGTTCCTGGTGGGCGGGGACACACCACTGCTAAGGTGTCGAACACTTCAGACTTCCCAGCTACGGATGGGTCAAACGTCAATCTGATGGGTAAGTATCCATCATAGGGGAAACTCTGAGTTCCCAATCCCCTTATCTCCAGCTCTTCTATCTTCTGTATTGGCAGATGACTCAGGTATCTGTCATAGAAGTCCCTGTACAACAGGGTCACTTGTGCTCCAGTGTCTAGGAGGGCCTTTGTGTACACTCCTTCCACTTGGATGGGTACAGTAGGAGATGGACCAACTAGCTCCTCTGGGTAGGGCCTAGTTGATGCTGTCCTCTTCTTTGGACTCTTTGCTTTACCAGCACTTGATTTGCACTTGCTCCTTTCTTGAGCCTGGTATGCATTGATTTTCTCCCTCTTAGTGGGAGTGTGAACCCGTTGAGGGACATTGTTATCTCTCACTTTGAAGAGTTCTCGCTTTGGGGTGCTGTGTCTCTTCGGAGAGGTCTTGCCCCCTTTCTCTGGAGTGCACCTTTGTTGAGGATCCCTGGGCCCCTTCTGAGGGGTTTGGTCTCCTCGCTTTCTCTTCTTGTTGTGCTTCTTGGAGCTCACTGAAGGTGATGGGCACCCGGTTGACTCCTTCACCGGGGCCCTTTGGCGTTTCCCGCCGGCTGGCGGCTTTTCTGCCTTCTTCTTCTTGGGACTGGAACATATAGCTGCAATATGACCAATTCCTCCACAATTAAAGCAAATCATCTCACTGTGGTCAGGTGGGGATGCTTGTGCTGGAACAGCTGGAAACAATTCCCTCCTGCTTGTTTCCTTCTTGGGACTGGGCGTCTCTTTCGCCACTAGAGATGTCAGTATCTCCATCATCTGGGACATCTGCAACTTCAGGGCATCTACCTCTGCGTCTCTTTCAGGGGTTAAGGCCGTCCTGACCGTGGCCACTGGAGGCTTTGTAGACCCCATCACCTGCTTTTCCCTTTTCTCTTCCAACATGGCCTCTTCTTCTCTGACCATACGGATGAGGTCAGGGTAGTCCAGGCTCTTCCCATCCTGCCGGGTACGTAGTACTAGTGCGACAGGGTCCAAGGGTTGGGCTCCCCTCATCACCTGCTGGGCACGGGCTTCATCTACCTTCCCTGGATCTATCCCCTTCTTCAGGATAATCCTATGCAGGATCTTGTCTATGCGTCCCATGTACTCTGACAGCTTCTCCCCTGTCTTCTGGTAACAGTGTTCCAGTTGATAGGTAAGTTCTGTGACTTTTTCTGTCCCACCAAACACACCTTCCAGGATGTCTATGTAGTCCTGGGCAGTGCAATCCTTTTTACTCGTCTTCAGATTGCGTATGGCCTCTAAGGCAGGTCCTTTTAGGCTCTCTACAATCCTTTGCTTCTTTCTGCCTTCTGAGACCTCCCATTCTTCTAGGGCCTGCGTGGCACCATCTAACCACTCTTCAAATCCCTCTTCTCCCGAGGGTACAGGTGTCCTCCCTGAAAACATCCGGAGTTTCCTGTATCCCGACATTGGGTAATCCCCGGGGTCTCTTCTGCACTGAGTCACAATCTCCCCTAGGACAGCACACAGTTCTGCACTAAGAGTAGTGTGTGTGGGTGCGGGACTTTCCGCGCCCTTCTGCTCTTCCTTCTTTGGGGATAGAATGGCTTTCATAGGAGAGTAGTCTCCCTTCCGCGGCAGCGCATGCAGCACTTGATAGGCCTGACCATTCGGTGCCTGTATGCTGTGGCTCCTGAACTGCTCTGGAGTCTCTTCCTTCCATTCTATTAAGGCGTATGTGTACCCAGCATCATTTCTCATGTCCATTATCCATGACTTCTGGCATGGGGATAATGACATTATGAGCTGCTTGACTGCCTCTCTCTGCCACATCCCTGGCAGTTCAATGACTGCTGCTGCGGCTGGGTCAGCGGCCCATGTTGCGGACCACCGTCCCACTTCTATTGGGTCCATGCCGGTACCTTCTGGCGGCTTTTCCCGCTGACTCAGGATCCCGGATTACGAGCCCCCACGTGTAGCGCTACCCCCAGTTAAGAGAGCCGCTGGTTTGTTTTGGGTCCCTGAGTACAGCTCCACCAACCCCCGGCAATTTGGCTCTACCCGCTCTGGCACAGTTAGTAAAGGGGTACGTCCCTATGCACATAAAACTTAGCTTATACTCTAAGTGTAATTGGTATGAACTCACAAGCAGACTGCTGAAATAAGAATAACTGGCTTTACTTTTGTCAGTAAGGAAAAGAAATAGCAACATGCGTTTGAACATATGACTTACAATACTTTAGCAGGTCCCTGCAATATGCACTTTAACATGTACACACATATGTAACAACTGGTAATGGGGAAACGGAGCGCCCAGTGTGGCGACCGTCTGCTATGCACCCCTGAGGTGCAATAAATCTATCTGCGCCTACCTAATGGACCAGGCCTGATCCCTAGTAATAGAGCTCAGTCCTTGTACTAGTACAGTGTTCTTCACCGGCAATGAATCTGTAGAGGTGGTGCACATGTAGCTTTAAATGGTGTCATTTGTAATCCACAAAAAGTAACATTGCTGCTCTGAGGTAAATTGCGCCTAGGCAGTTCAGTAGGCATAAAACGTGTGTGTCAATGCAGGATGAGCCTCTCGGCTCTCTCACCAATCCTTGGATACCGTCCTCAGCTCCGGTCCCTCTAATGGTGGCTCTGGTCTCTTCAATGGCGGCGTCCGGTCTCCTCAGTCACAGCCCTGCACTCCGGTCATCAGCTCCGTCCGACCGACTGTAGGGGGAAGTCTCCGCTCCGCTGCTGTGGACTCTGAGGGGTGAGAGTCTCACTCCATCGGCTGCAAGGCCCAGGCTTCAGGCCTTCAGCTCCGGTCCGCACAGGTGTCTCTGCTGGCTGCAGTCTCCGCGTCACACGCTCTGTGAGCAGAGGCAGGCCAGTCCTGTCAGGCCTCAGAAGAGGAAGTGTCCCAAGAGGAAGAGGCGGTCTCCGCTCTTCCCTTTTATAATCTCCCCCAGCAGCCTCCCGGGCGGAAGTCAGCAGCCCGGGGGCCTGGGGAATCATGGGAGATGTAGTCTCTTCGCCTAAAAGGGGTAGAACCCCGCTACAATAGGAATGAGGGACACCTACTAGCGAATGTATGTAGGCATAGGACATGCCCCCTGCCCCACCCCCTTAAAAGGAGAATCAACCACAAAAAAGTGCTTTTGTTTACCACAACTATTCCTTTATATTGGCTTTTAAAATGTACAAATGCAGGAATTTAGAAATTGGATGAAAGGATTAGCACTGGGAAACACTTTTGAAAGATAAAAAGTGCATTTTATATACAACTATATAGATCAGACCAAAATGAGGGACAAATGAGGAGGAAGGAGGGACAGAGGGACATTGTTTTTCCCTCGAAATCAGGGACAGTCCCTCAAAATCAGGGACAGTCCCTCGAAATCAGGGACAGTTGGGAGCTATGCATATTGGAGTCAACATTTTTGGTGTTGCCATATTACCACAAATTTGTTTTAACACACGAGCCCATTTGTAATATTTGTGCTTGTATTGCCAAGACTCTATTTACTGTATCTCACTGATAATGGTTTAGTATAAATTTCAACTGAGCTTTAGGCCTAAGGGTTTTGTTGAGGGTCAGGGCCAGGCTCAGGCAATTACCAGGACATTAAGGGTTGGCTCAGCCAGTTGGAAACTGCATCGTGTGCTCATATTCCAGTGACTGGAGGTCTTTAAGCTGTTTGTTTGGTGTCGTTCCCAATATACTAATAGCATTATTACTTGTGGAGCTCATTGTTGGATGTTAGTGCCTCAAGTGTGGTGGATAGGGATGGGCCCGGTGCTCGATGCGAACCCACGTTCGCATCGAGCACCGGGCGTTCGCTCGCTCGGCGAGCCCAGAACTATTTTGGCCGCTCGCATCACGTTCGTGTGATGCGAGCGGCCCCGCAATGCATTGCGGCCGGCGCGGCCGGCGCAGTGCATTGCTGGCTGATGATTGGCCAAGCATGCACTGTGACCCCGCATGCTTGGCCAATCACAGCCCCGGAAACTCAAAGAGCCATAATAGGCTACAGGCAGGACGCCTGTAGCCAATTACAGCTCAGGGGCTGTAGTACACGCCCCCCCCTATAAAAGGCCGCCACGCCGTCTGCGCCGGTCACATGCTGTTCCGGCGCAGATAGAGCAGGCTAGATCTGTGACACTCTGCTGGATTTAGTTAGTTAGAGAGATTTACTTAGAGAGATTGAGTTAGATAGATTCATTCATTTAGATTGATTTAGAAAGAGGGGCTTGTAGTGTGTTCGTGGCAGGCAGGCAGAGCTCCTATATTTTGTTCCCAGAAGCACCTATAGGACTTGTAGTGTGTTCGTGGCAGGCAGGCAGAGCTCCTATATTTTGTTCCCAGAAGCACCTATAGGACTTGTAGTGTGTTCGTGGCAGGCAGGCAGAGCTCCTATATTTTGTTCCCAGAAGCACCTATAGGACTTGTAGTGTGTTCGTGGCAGGCAGGCAGAGCTCCTATATTTTGTTCCCAGAAGCACCTATAGGACTTGTAGTGTGTTCGTGGCAGGCAGGCAGAGCTCCTATATTTTGTCCCCAGAAGCACCTATAGGACTTGTAGTGTGTTCGTGGCAGGCAGGCAGAGCTCCTATATTTTGTTCCCAGAAGCACCTATAGGACTTGTAGTGTGTTCGTGGCAGGCAGGCAGAGCTCCTATATTTTGTTCCCAGAAGCACCTATAGGACTTGAAGTGTGTTAGTCCCATCACACAGACCTACATTTTCTTCCCAGAAGCACCTATAGGACTTGAAGTGTGTTAGTCCCATCACACAGAGATCATATATTTTGTTCCCAGAAGCACCTATAGGACTTGAAGTGTGTTAGTCCCATCACACAGACCTATATTTCCTTCCCAGAAGCACCTATAGGACTTGAAGTGTGTTAGTCCCATCACACAGAGATCATATATTTTGTTCCCAGAAGCACCTATAGGACTTGAAGTGTGTTAGTCCCATCACACAGACCTACATTTTCTTCCCAGAAGCACCTATAGGACTTGAAGTGTGTTAGTCCCATCACACAGAGATCATATATTTTGTTCCCAGAAGCACCTATAGGACTTGAAGTGTGTAAGTCCCATCACACAGACCTATATTTCCTTCCCAGAAGCACCTATAGGACTTGAAGTGTGTTAGTCCCATCACACAGAGATCATATATTTTGTTCCCAGAAGCACCTATAGGACTTGAAGTGTGTTAGTCCCATCACACAGACCTACATTTTCTTCACAGAAGCACCTATAGGACTTGAAGTGTGTTAGTCCCATCACACAGAGATCATATATTTTGTTCCCAGAAGCACCTATAGGACTTGAAGTGTGTTAGTCCCATCACACAGACCTATATTTCCTTCCCAGAAGCACCTATAGGACTTGAAGTGTGTTAGTCCCATCACACAGAGATCATATATTTTGTTCCCAGAAGCACCTATAGGACTTGAAGTGTGTTCGTCCCATCACACAGACCTACATTTTCTTCCCAGAAGCACCTATAGGACTTGAAGTGTGTTAGTCCCATCACACAGAGATCCTATATTTTGTTCCCAGAAGCACCTATAGGACTTGAAGTGTGTTAGTCCCATCACACAGAGATCATATATTTTGTTCACAGAAGCACCTATAGGACTTGAAGTGTGTTAGTCCCATCACACAGACCTACATTTTCTTCCCAGAAGCACCCATAGGACTTGAAGTGTGTTAGTCCCATCACACAGAGATCCTATATTTTGTTCCCAGAAGCACCTATAGGACTTGAAGTGTGTTAGTCCCATCACACAGAGATCATATATTTTGTTCCCAGAAGCACCTATAGGACTTGAAGTGTGTTAGTCCCATCACACAGACCTTTATTTCCTTCCCAGAAGCGCCTATAGGACTTGAAGTGTGTTAGTCCCATCACACAGAGATCATATATTTTGTTCCCAGAAGCACCTATAGGACTTGAAGTGTGTTAGTCCCATCACACAGACCTATATTTCCTTCCCAGAAGCACCTATAGGACTTGAAGTGTGTTAGTCCCATCACACAGAGATCATATATTTTGTTCCCAGAAGCACCTATAGGACTTGAAGTGTGTTAGTCCCATCACACAGACCTACATTTTCTTCCCAGAAGCACCTATAGGACTTGAAGTGTGTTAGTCCCATCACACAGAGATCATATATTTTGTTCCCAGAAGCACCTATAGGACTTGAAGTGTGTTAGTCCCATCACACAGACCTACATTTTCTTCCCAGAAGCACCCATAGGACTTGAAGTGTGTTAGTCCCATCACACAGAGATCATATATTTTGTTCCCAGAAGCACCTATAGGACTTGAAGTGTGTTAGTCCCATCACACAGACCTATATTTCCTTCCCAGAAGCACCTATAGGACTTGAAGTGTGTTAGTCCCATCACACAGAGATCATATATTTTGTTCCCAGAAGCACCTATAGGACTTGAAGTGTGTTAGTCCCATCACACAGACCTACATTTTCTTCCCAGAAGCACCTATAGGACTTGAAGTGTGTTAGTCCCATCACACAGAGATCCTATATTTTGTTCCCAGAAGCACCTATAGGACTTGAAGTGTGTTAGTCCCATCACACAGAGATCATATATTTTGTTCACAGAAGGACCTATAGGACTTGAAGTGTGTTAGTCCCATCACACAGACCTACATTTTCTTCCCAGAAGCACCCATAGGACTTGAAGTGTGTTAGTCCCATCACACAGAGATCCTATATTTTGTTCCCAGAAGCACCTATAGGACTTGAAGTGTGTTAGTCCCATCACACAGAGATCATATATTTTGTTCCCAGAAGCACCTATAGGACTTGAAGTGTGTTAGTCCCATCACACAGACCTTTATTTCCTTCCCAGAAGCACCTATAGGACTTGAAGTGTGTTAGTCCCATCACACAGAGATCATATATTTTGTTCCCAGAAGCACCTATAGGACTTGAAGTGTGTTAGTCCCATCACACAGACCTATATTTCCTTCCCAGAAGCACCTATAGGACTTGAAGTGTGTTAGTCCCATCACACAGAGATGATATATTTTGTTCCCAGAACCACCTATAGGACTTGAAGTGTGTTAGTCCCATCACACAGACCTACATTTTCTTCCCAGAAGCACCTATAGGACTTGAAGTGTGTTAGTCCCATCACACAGACCTACATTTTCTTCCCAGAAGCACCTATAGGACTTGAAGTGTGTTAGTCCCATCACACAGAGATCATATATATTTTGTTCCCAGAGGCACCTATAGGACTTGAAGTGTGTTAGTCCCATCACACAGACCTATATTTTCTTCCCAGAAGCACCCATAGGACTTGAAGTGTGTTAGTCCCATCACACAGAGCTCCTCTATTTTCTTTGCAGAAGCACCCATAGGACTTCTAGTGTGTTAGTGGCATCACACAGAGCTCCTATATTTTCTTCTCAGCAGCACCCACAGGACTTCTAGTGTGTTAGTGGCATCACACAGAGCTCCTCTATTTTCTTTGCAGAAGCACCCATAGGACTTCTAGTGTGTTAGTGGCATCACACAGAGCTCCTATATTTTCTTCTCAGCAGCACCCACAGGACTTCTAGTGTGTTAGTGGCATCACACAGAGCTCCTCTATTTTCTTTGCAGAAGCACCCATAGGACTTCTAGTGTGTTAGTGGCATCACACAGAGCTCCTATATTTTCTTCTCAGCAGCACCCACAGGACTTCTAGTGTGTTAGTGGCATCACACAGAGCTCCTCTATTTTCTTTGCAGAAGCACCCATAGGACTTCTAGTGTGTTAGTGGCATCACACAGAGCTCCTATATTTTCTTCTCAGCAGCACCCACAGGACTTCTAGTGTGTTAGTGGCATCACACAGAGCTCCTCTATTTTCTTTGCAGAAGCACCCACAGGACTTCTAGTGTGTTAGTGGCATCACACAGAGCTCCTCTATTTTCTTTGCAGAAGCACCCATAGGACTTCTAGTGTGTTAGTGGCATCACACAGAGCTCCTATATTTTCTTCCCAGAAGCACCCATAGGACTTGAAGTGTGTTAGTCCCATCACACAGAGCTCCTCTATTTTCTTTGCAGAAGCACCCACAGGACTTCTAGTGTGTTAGTGGTATCACACAGAGCTCCTCTATTTTCTTTGCAGAAGCACCCACAGGACTTCTAGTGTGTTAGTGGCATCACACAGAGCTCCTCTATTTTCTTTGCAGAAGCACCCATAGGACTTCTAGTGTGTTAGTGGCATCACACAGAGCTCCTATATTTTCTTCTCAGCAGCACCCACAGGACTTCTAGTGTGTTAGTGGCATCACACAGAGCTCCTCTATTTTCTTTGCAGAAGCACCCATAGGACTTCTAGTGTGTTAGTGGCATCACACAGAGCTCCTATATTTTCTTCTCAGCAGCACCCACAGGACTTCTAGTGTGTTAGTGGCATCACACAGAGCTCCTCTATTTTCTTTGCAGAAGCACCCATAGGACTTCTAGTGTGTTAGTGGCATCACACAGAGCTCCTATATTTTCTTCTCAGCAGCACCCACAGGACTTCTAGTGTGTTAGTGGCATCACACAGAGCTCCTCTATTTTCTTTGCAGAAGCACCCACAGGACTTCTAGTGTGTTAGTGGCATCACACAGAGCTCCTCTATTTTCTTTGCAGAAGCACCCATAGGACTTCTAGTGTGTTAGTGGCATCACACAGAGCTCCTATATTTTCTTCTCAGCAGCACCCACAGGACTTCTAGTGTGTTAGTGGCATCACACAGAGCTCCTCTATTTTCTTTGCAGAAGCACCCACAGGACTTCTAGTGTGTTAGTGGCATCACACAGAGCTCCTCTATTTTCTTTGCAGAAGCACCCATAGGACTTCTAGTGTGTTAGTGGCATCACACAGAGCTCCTATATTTTCTTCCCAGAAGCACCCATAGGACTTGAAGTGTGTTAGTCCCATCACACAGAGCTCCTCTATTTTCTTTGCAGAAGCACCCACAGGACTTCTAGTGTGTTAGTGGCATCACACAGAGCTCCTCTATTTTCTTTGCAGAAGCACCCATAGGACTTCTAGTGTGTTAGTGGCATCACACAGAGCTCCTATATTTTTTTTGCAGAAGCACCCATAGGACTTCTAGTGTGTTAGTGGCATCACACAGAGCTCCTATATTTTCTTCTCAGCAGCACCCACAGGACTTCTAGTGTGTTAGTGGCATCACACAGAGCTCCTCTATTTTCTTTGCAGAAGCACCCATAGGACTTCTAGTGTGTTAGTGGCATCACACAGAGCTCCTATATTTTCTTCTCAGCAGCACCCACAGGACTTCTAGTGTGTTAGTGGCATCACACAGAGCTCCTCTATTTTCTTTGCAGAAGCACCTATAGGACTTCTAGTGTGTTAGTGGCATCACACAGAGCTCCTATATTTTCTTCTCAGCAGCACCCACAGGACTTCTAGTGTGTTAGTGGCATCACACAGAGCTCCTCTATTTTCTTTGCAGAAGCACCCATAGGACTTCTAGTGTGTTAGTGGCATCACACAGAGCTCCTATATTTTCTTCTCAGCAGCACCCACAGGACTTCTAGTGTGTTAGTGGCATCACACAGAGCTCCTATATTTTCTTCTCAGCAGCACCCACAGGACTTCTAGTGTGTTAGTGGCATCACACAGAGCTCCTCTATTTTCTTTGCAGAAGCACCCACAGGACTTCTAGTGTGTTAGTGGCATCACACAGAGCTCCTCTATTTTCTTTGCAGAAGCACCCATAGGACTTCTAGTGTGTTAGTGGCATCACACAGAGCTCCTATATTTTCTTCTCAGCAGCACCCACAGGACTTCTAGTGTGTTAGTGGCATCACACAGAGCTCCTCTATTTTCTTTGCAGAAGCACCCATAGGACTTCTAGTGTGTTAGTGGCATCACACAGAGCTCCTATATATTCTTCTCAGCAGCACCCACAGGACTACCGACTACAATGGCTGGAAGACCGCCAAGGGGAGGCAGAGCGTGCAGAGCCAAGAACACAGGGCAGGCAGGCTCTGTTTCTAGTGGACGTGGCCGTGGTCGTGCATCGTCATCAGCACGTGGCCATGGGACACGCGCGTCTTTGTTTTCGGCAGCTGGACATGTGGAGCCGCATCATGCTGAAGGCTTGGTAGAATGGATGACCAAGCCCTCCTCATCCTCCTCATCCTCTCTCACCCAGGCTCAGGGTACTGACAGAGCATCATCAGCCACCCCTTCCCTAGACCCACCATCGCGCTGGCACGGACGGATCGGCATGTGCGCATGCGCACAGGGTCCGCTGGAGTGCACAGGCATCAGCAGCAAAAGGGGGTGTGCGCGCCGGCGGGGGGTGCTGGACACCGCGGGTGCGCGCGCGTGCACGGCAAGCGCGTGCACGGCGCGCATCGCGGGCGCACACGTGAGCGCGCCGGCGCGGTTTGGCGCCAGTGGCCCTTTTTAAAAAGTGACAGTTGCCTCTGAGCGGTGCTGTCCGTCTGCAGCTGTACCCTGCCTTAACCTGTGTCCTTATCCTGCAAACTTGAACTCTGACCCGGCTTTCTGGACTCCGCTGCCTTCTCCTACCCCGACCCCGGCCTGCTTTGACTCTGCTTGATCTGATACCCAACGCTGACCCCGGCTTGCTCTGACCCTGCTTCTGTCTACGTCCACTTGCCTGTCTGCCCAGTGTACCAGACCCGGCCTGCCTGACTATTCTCTGCCTGATCCCACACATGCTGTGTGCTTCCAGAACTGCTGCTGCCATCTGGGGACCATCCTGCATCCGGGTGCTGGGCGTCTACCTGCCAGGTTCCACCGCTCCTGCTTCCAAGGGACCCCTGCTTGGCTCCCGCATCTGCTACAGTCTCCAGTCCAGGCACTCCTACTCCGCTGCGCTCCCGGGTCCACTGTTCCCACTCCAGTGGCCCCCGAACCAGAGCCGTAAGAGAGGCCTTCTCCCAGCAAAGTCAGGCTCTCCACCCAGGTACCTAACAGTACGGACAGCCATGTCTGAGCCTGCGGGAGAAGCCTCCCCCATGAAGGACATCTGCTCCCACCTTGCAGCTCTCACCCAGGCGGTGCAATCCCTCCAAGATGGGTACACAAGACTGGAAGGGCAGGTGCAACAACTAGCCGGTGCCAACGCTGCGGCTCCTGCACCCCCTCAGCCTCCTGCACAGCCTGCCACCCCACCAGCAGTGGTAATGCTACCACCGGAACCAAGAGTGCCCGTCCCGGATAAATTTACAGGGGACCGTTCCAAGTTCCGGATCTTCCGTAACGCCTGCCAACTGTACTTCGCCCTGCAACCAAGGACTTTCTCCCTTGAAGTCACCAAAGTGGGGTTTGTGATCTCGCTACTACAGGGCGAGCCCCAGATCTGGGCACACCGACTGCTGGAGGGAAGTAGCCCATTGACCCAGTCCCTCTCATCCTTCTTTGGGGCCATGGCACAACTGTATGAGGATCCCCAGTTGACCACAACAGCCGAGTCTGCCTTGTATACGCTCCAGCAGGGTCGCAGAGCGGCCGAGGACTATGTAACGGACTTCAGACGCTGGGCCGCAGACACCCAGTGGAATGATGCTGCACTGAGGCATCAATTCCGTATGGGCCTTTCCGATGGACTAAAGGATGAGCTCGCTCGGGTGGGTACCCCGGATACCCTGGAGGACTTAATAACCCTGAGCATTCAGATCGATCGTCGGCTTCGGGAGCGCAGACAGGAGAGGTCTACTCAAGTTCATCGGCCAACCTGGATGACCGCAAGAGCTCCATTACCTGCTACCCGCTACTTACCGGCCCATCCGGTAGGTCCTAGCCAGCCCACTCCAGATGTTGGCGAACCCATGCAGCTGGGCCTTATGCGGCCTACCCTGTCTCCAGAAGAACGTGCCCGACGCCGACAGTTGAACCTGTGCCTGTACTGCGGTGGCTCTGGGCACTTTGTGAGCAGATGCCCGGTGAAGACACGTAAGTGCCTTTCCTCTGTGTCCTCCAGTCCCGTGTCTTTGCCGGTCCACACCACCCACATCGCTCTCTTTCTGTCGTTTCAGTTCCTGGGAAAGACAGTCCACACCAGCGCTATCCTTGATTCAGGAGCCTGTAGCTGTTTTATTGATGCCGCTTTTGCCAGTCTGCACAACATCCCCCTCCGGAAAAAGGCCCACGGACTATCTGTGTTTCTTGCCGATGGTTCCCGCATTAGATCGGGTCAAGTTACTCAAGAGACCCTTCCTCTGCTCACCACCTCCCTGCCTCACCACAAGGAACTGTTAACCCTGGACATGATCTCGTCCCCCCTGTTTCCCGTGATCCTGGGCATCCCCTGGCTACAGGCCCACGACCCTTCCATAAACTGGTCCACGGGAGAGGTCAAGTTTCAATCCCCCTACTGCTTGGAACATTGCCTGCAGGGGGCCTCGGCACCACCCGCCACGCTTCTTTGTCTGGACTTTGATTTGAACCTTGACCAGGTGGTACCAGAGCCTTACCACGAGTTTCTGGATGTCTTCAGTAAACGAGGGGTAGATTCCCTGCCTCCACACCGTCCCTACGACTGCCCCATTGAACTTTTCCCCGGGGCCGAGATCCCTTTCGGACGCATCTTTCCCCTTTCCGAGAAGGAACAGGAGGCCCTGAAGGTCTACATTTCGGAGAACTTAAAGAAGGGGTTCATACGACACTCCACCTCACCAGCAGGCGCCGGTATCTTCTTTGTAACCAAAAAGGATCAGTCGCTCCGGCCCTGTGTGGACTACCGGGAATTAAACAAAATTACGGTGAAGAACCGTTATCCCCTTCCCCTGATACCGGAACTGTTTCAGAAGTTGCGAGCGGCCACCATCTTCTCCAAATTGGACTTAAGGGGGGCCTACAATCTGGTCCGCATTCGATCAGGGGACGAGTGGAAGACTGCTTTTCGTACTCGTTTTGGGCACTACGAGTACCTGGTCATGCCCTTCGGCCTCTGTAACGCCCCAGCCACCTTTCAGCACCTCATAAATGAGGTTTTCAGGGACTTTCTGGACATCTTTGTCATCGTCTACTTGGATGACATCCTGATCTTTTCCAGATCACTGGAGCAGCACCGGGGGCATGTAGGCCGAGTTCTACTCCGCCTCCGCCAACACGGACTCTACGCCAAGGCAGAGAAATGCATTTTTGAGCAGCAGAACATCCAATTCCTGGGATTGGAGATCTCCCCAACAGGCATTAAAATGGACCCCCAGAAAGTAACAGCTGTACTGGATTGGCCGGCGCCCTCTGATAAGAAGGGTGTGCAGCGCTTCGTGGGCTTTGCGAACTTTTACAGGAAATTCATCAAGGGGTTTTCTGCCATAATCTCACCCATTACACAGCTAACAAGACAGAATGTACGTTTTCACTGGGGCCCGGAGGCTCAGGAGGCGTTTTCCAAGCTCAAGACACGTTTCACCTCTGCTCCCATCCTTGGTCACCCTGACCCGTCGCTGCCGTACATCTTGGAGGTAGATGCCTCGGAGGTAGCGGTGGGAGCCGTGGTGTCCCAGCGCCAAGGCAATAATGACTTACTGCACCCGGTGGGCTTCTTTTCCCGGAAACTCTCCCCCGCGGAGAGAAATTATGATGTGGGTGACCGGGAACTGCTGGCCATCAAGTCTGCTTTGGAGGAGTGGAGATACTTGCTGGAGGGTGCAGTCCACCCCGTACTAATATACACGGATCACAAGAACCTCGAGTATTTGAGAACAGCAAAACGACTGAAACCCCGACAAGCCCGCTGGGCCCTGTTCTTCTCACGCTTCAGTTTTCACATTACTTACCGCCCGGGATCCAAGAATGTGAAGCCTGATGCGCTCTCACGCATGTACGACTCTTCTAAAGATCCAACGCCCCCGGACACCATCCTGCCTGCAAGTAGTTTTCTTCTGTTACAGCCGGACCTACTGTCTCAGATCAGAGAGGCATCTGTAAACCCGCTCCTCCCTCCAGGAATTTCATTGACTGCCAGAGAGGGGCTTCTTTGGAAGGATAGCCAGGTATTTGTCCCTGAACCCATCCGGGTTAAAGTACTAGCTCTTCTGCGCGACCACCCATTAGCGGGACACTTCGGGGCCCGCAAGACCTTGGAATTGGTGCAGCGCACCTTCTGGTGGCCCGGTCTGAAAGAGTTCTGCACCAAATATGTTAGTTCCTGTTCGGTATGTTCCAGAAGCAAGACCACTAGGGGCCGGGCCTGGGGGCTACTTAAACCCCTTCCTGCGCCTGATCGACCCTGGCGTATGATCACTATGGATTTTATAGTCGAGCTTCCACCCTCTGAAGGCCACACGGCCATTTTTGTAGTTGTTGATCGACTCTCAAAGATGGCCCACTTTTTGCCCCTCAAGGGAACCCCATCCGCAGCAGAGACAGCCCGTGTGTTCATTAGAGAGATCATTAGACTGCATGGGATACCCGCCAACATAGTGTCTGATAGGGGAGTCCAGTTCACCTCCCGATTCTGGAGAGCTTTATGTGAAAGTTTGAAGATCGAACTGGCCCTATCCTCGGCCTATCACCCCCAGACCAATGGGCAGACAGAGCGCACTAATCAGACTCTAGAACAATACATCAGATGTTTTACCTCCTTTGTGCAAGACGATTGGGTGTCTCTGCTGCCCTTGGCGGAGTTTGCATACAACAATGCCAGCCACTCCACTACAGGACAGTCCCCATTTTTTGCAAATTATGGTTTTCATCTAACTTTTCTCCCAGATTTTCTTGCAGAATCCTCCGTTCCAGCAGTCCAGGACACCGTAACCTTTCTGAGCCGCAACAGCAAGATTCTTCAGGAGACCATAACAAGAGCCCAGGCGGACAGTAAGAGATCTTTTGATCTAAGGAGAAGGGGAGAACTAAATTTGCAAATCGGGGACCAGGTATGGCTTTCTTCTTCTAATTTAAAGTTAGCCTGTCCGTCTAAGAAGTTGGCACCCAAGTTTCTGGGTCCTTTTCCCGTGAAACGGAGAATCAACGAGGTATCTTATGAATTGTCCTTGCCTGACACTATGAAAGTACACCCCGTTTTTCATGTTTCATTGCTGAAGCCATCGGTACCCAATCCCTTCCCCAACAGGGAGACCGGTCCCCCTGAGCCTGTCCTCATAGATGGGAACGAGGAATATGAGGTAGAGGCCGTGTTAGATTGTAGAAGGCGACAAGGGCGAAGACAATTCTTGATTAAATGGAGAGGTTATGGTCCGGAAAGTAATTCTTGGGAGCCCGAGGACAACCTACATGCCGAAAGACTAATTCGGGCCTTCTTCACTTCGCACCCCGAGAAGAACGATCAGTTGGGCACCCGGAGGTTGCCCCTTGTGGGGGGGCAATGTCAGGGACCTGCTCGCCTGGCACGGGCGGATCGGCATGTGCGCATGCGCACAGGGTCCGCTGGAGTGCACAGGCATCAGCGCGGGTGTGCGCGCCGGCGGGTGCCGCGGGTGCGCGCGCGTGCACGGCAAGCGCGTGCGCGCGCATCGCGGGCGCACACGTGAGCGCGCCGGCGCGGTTTGGCGCCAGTGGCCCTTTTTAAAAAGTGACAGTTGCTTCTGAGCGGTGCTGTCCGTCTGCAGCTGTACCCTGCCTTAACCTGTGTCCTTATCCTGCAAACTTGAACTCTGACCCGGCTTTCTGGACTCCGCTGCCTTCTCCTACCCCGACCCCGGCCTGCTTTGACTCTGCTTGATCTGATACCCAACGCTGACCCCGGCTTGCTCTGACCCTGCTTCTGTCTCCGTCCACTTACCTGTCTGCCCAGTGTACCAGACCCGGCCTGCCTGACAATTCTCTGCCTGATCCCACACATGCTGTGTGCCTCCAAGACTGCTGCTGCCATCTGGGGACCATCCTGCATCCGGGTGCTGGGCGTCTACCTGCCAGGTTCCACCGCTCCTGCTACCAAGGGACCCCTGCTTGTCTCCCGCATCTGCTACAGCCTCCAGTCCAGGCACTCCTACTCCGCTGCGCTCCCGGGTCCACTGTTCCCACTCCAGTGGCCCCCGAACCAGAGCTGTAAGAGAGGCCTTCTCCCAGCAAAGTCAGGCTCTCCACCCAGGTACCTAACAGTCTTGCTTGTTTGTGGTTGCTGTGTTTATGTGTGTCCTTATTATTAATAAATATATCTTTATCACTACCTTTTGGAGCCTGATTCCTTTAGTGCAGCCCATCGATCTGTTCACTTGTGTTGGATGCCTGTGTTTAGGCTCCATCCCTAACAGAATACTGAAGCCATACTAACAGATCGGCTGCACTAGGGAATTGGGTCTGGACACTTGCTTTTGTCAAGGAAGATGCAGCTGGAAGATATTTTGTATCTTTCACACCTGGCATTGGAAGAAAGAGATCTTTGTTATCAGACTTTGGGTGGCTATACTAGGGAGCAACTACTGGAGTGCAACCGTATAGCCCATGCTTTTGTTGATCAGGGCCATTTTCTTTTTGAGGACGTGCAGCCCCTGATCCAGATTTGTGCCGAGCTGGCCCTGCCCTGTATTCCTGAGGGCCGTGATGATTTCACTCCCCCTTTTGATATGAATCAGGTTGTATCCCTAGTATGGCTTTTTGAAGATGATCCCGACGACTTTTTTGAGCACTACTCTGGCTGTTCCCCACAGGTGATTTCTGAATGCATTGTGTCTGCGCAGTCTTTTGTTAGACAGGGAAACTTGAATTCACAATTTGTACAACCCATACTTTCAGCATGGTCTGGCATGATGCAATTAGCCCCAGCCAAACAAACCACTTCTGCCATCAGACACCAGCCTACCCAAATGTATGTTTCCCCATCACCCATACCAAACCCAGTTGCCACCCAGTATACACTGCTCCCAACCAAATATTCATATCCGGTCTCTTCTCCCTGTACCTATCCTGCATTTAACCCCCCTGCCTCTTCTCAGCTGCCTACAAATCCACAAATGTATGTTTCCCCATCACCCATGCCAAACTCAGTTGCCACCCAGTATACATTGCTTCCAACCAAATATTCATATCCAGTCTCCTCTCCCTGTACCTATCCTGCATACAACTCCCCTACCTCTTCTCTGCCAAATCCCAACACTCCTTTCCTGTCTGCTGCACCCCCAACCTACAAAGCTTCAGCGACCAAGTCAAAGAAAAAACGAAAATTCTTCCCGACCAAAACGATCCTGCTAGTAACCCAATCTGCCTCCACACCCACTAATCTGTCCCAGCCTGAAGCGCCAGAGTTCCAGCCGGAGGTGCCAGCAATCCAGCCTGAAGAGCCAGTACTAGCCTTCCAGCCTGATGTCCTGGTGCCAGCCCTCCAGCCTGATGTTCCAGCCTTCCAGCCTGATGTCCCAGCCTTCCAGTCTGATGTTCTGATGCCAGCCTTCCAGCCTGATGTTCCAGCCTTCCAGCCTGATGTTCCAGCCCTCAAGCCTGATGTCCCAGCCTTCCAGTCTGATGTCCTGGTGCCGGCCTTCCAGCCTGATGTCTCAGCTTTCCAGTCTGATGTCCTGCTGCCAGTTTTCCAGTCTGATGACCCGCTGCCAGTTTTCCAGTCTGATGACCCGCTGCCAGTTTTCCAGTCTGATGACCCGCTGCCAGTTTTCCAGTCTGATGACCCGCTGCCAGTTTTTCAGTCTGATGACCCGCTGCCAGGTTTCCAGTCTGATGACCCGCTGCCAGTTTTCCAGTCTGATGATCCACTGCCAGTTTTCCAGTCTGATGATCCGCTGCCAGTTTTCCAGTCTGATGACCCGCTGCCAGTTTTCCAGTCTGATGACCCGCTGCCAGTTTTCCAATCTGATGACCCGCTGCCAGTTTTCCAGTCTGCTGACCCGCTGCCAGCCCTCCATTTTGATGTGCCCGTGCCCGCTGCCCAGCTTGATGTGCCCGTGCCTGCTGCCCAGCTTGATGTGCCTGTGCCCGCTGCCCAGCTTGATGTGCCTGTGCCCGCTGCCCAGCTTGATGTGCCTGTGCCCGCTGCCCAGCTTGATGTGCCTGTGCCCGCTGCCCAGCTTGATGTGCCTGTGCCCACTGCCCAGCTTGATGTGCCCGCTGCCCAGCTTGATGTGCCCGTGCCCGCTGCCCAGCTTGATGTGCCCGCTGCCCAGCTTGATGTGCCCGTGCCTGCTGCCCAGCTTGATGTGCCCGTGCCCGCTGCCCAGCTTGATGTGCCCGTGCCTGCTGCCAAGCCTGATGTGCCCGTGCCTGCTGCCAAGCCTGATGTGCCCGTGCCTGCTGCCCAGCCTGATGTGCCCGTGCCTGCTGCCCAGCCTGATGTGCCCGCGCCTGCTGCCCAGCCTGATGAGCCACTGTCTGCTGCCCAGCCTGAGGTGTTCCTGTCTGCTGCCCAGCCTGAGGTGTTCCTGTCTGCTGCCCAGCCTGAGATGTTCCTGTCTGCTGCCCAGCCCAAAGTGTTCCTGTCTGCTGCCCAGCCTGATGTGCCTGTTCCTGCTGCCCAGCTTGATGTGCCTGTTCCTGCTGCCCAGCTTGATGTGCCTGTTCCTGCTGCCCAGCTTGATGTGCCTGTTCCTGCTGCCCAGCTTGATGTGCCTGTTCCTGCTGCCCAGCTTGATGTGCCTGTTCCTGCTGCCCAGCTTGATGTGCCTGTTCCTGCTGCCCAGCTTGATGTGCCTGTTCCTGCTGCCCAGCCTGATGTGCCTGTTCCCGCTGCCCAGCCAAAAGTGCCCGTACATGCTGCCCAGCTTGATGTGCCTGTTCCTGCTGCCCAGCTTGATGTGCCTGTTCCTGCTGCCCAGCTTGATGTGCCTGTTCCTGCTGCCCAGCTTGATGTGCCTGTTCCTGCTGCCCAGCCTGATGTGCCTGTTCCCGCTGCCCAGCCAAAAGTGCCCGTACCTGCTGCCCAGCTTGATGTGCCCGTTCCTGCTGCCCAGCTTGATGTGCCCGTTCCTGCTGCCCAGCTTGATGTGCCCGTTCCTGCTGCCCAGCTTGATGTGCCTGTTCCTGCTGCCCAGCCTGATGTGCCTGTTCCCGCTGCCCAGCCTAAAGTGCCCATACCTGCTGCCCAGCTTGATGTGCCCGTTCCTGCTGCCCAGCCTAAAGTGCCCGTGCCTACTGCCCAGCTTGATGTGCCTGTTCCTGCTTCCCAGCCTGATGTGTTCCTGTCTGCTGCCCAGCCTGAGGTGTTCCTGTCTGCTGCCCAGCCTGAGGTGTTCCTGTCTGCTGCCCAGCCTGAGGTGTTCCTGTCTGCTGCCCAGCCTGAGGTGTTCCTGTCTGCTGCCCAGCCTGAGGTGTTCCTGTCTGCTGCCCAGCCTCAGGTGTTCCTGTCTGCTGCCCAGCCTGAGGTGTTCCTGTCTGCTGCCCAGCCTGAGGTGTTCCTGTCTGCTGCCCAGCCTGAGGTGTTCTTGTCTGCTGCCCAGCCTGAGGTGTTCTTGTCTGCTGCCCAGCCTGATGAGTTCCTGTCTGCTGCCCAGCCTGATGAGTTCCTGTCTGCTGCCCAGCCTGATGAGTTCCTGTCCGCTGCCCAGCCTGATGACCTGGTGCCCGCTGCCCAGCCTGATGACCCGGAGCCTGCTGCCCTGTCTGTTTTTATTTCCAGATCTAAACTTCCAGACCCTGGTGGTGGGGTACATGTCCCATTGTCGGACTCGGGTGGCACGCCTCCTAGTAGGTTAAGAGACTCTGGCCAGAGAGCGCAAGGAGGTCTGCCGTCACAGAGAAGACTTTTTGGGACTCTTCCACTTTTACATGCACTGCCAGATCTAGGGCAGAATGGAGTGTCCAGAGGCCACTCCTTAGGGGGGGGAACTGTCAGGAACGGTGCTATTACCTGGATCGCCTGCTGGTGTCACTGTTTCCTTTGGCATCAAAGGGTGCAGTTCTGGTGGCCACCAGCAGGGGTCTCCCAGCCGATGGACATTGTCAGGAATGGTGTTATTACCTGGATCGCCTGGTGGTGTCACTACTTCCTTCAACATCAAAGGGTGCAGTTCTGGTGGCCACCAGCGGGGGTCTCCCAGCAGATGGACATGCCAGGAATCAGGCTACACCTGTTGTGGATTTGCTGGGTATATAAGCCTGTCCTTCACTGAGGTTCAGTGCTTCAGTATTCCTTTCTGTAGCCCTGTCTTGCCTGTCTGAAACCTGATCCTGATCCTGATCCTGATCCTGGACCTGAAACCTGTACCTGTACCTGTAACCTGACCCGTTATCTGCTTCCTGCCCTGTCCTGGATGTTGTCCCCCTTACCTGGTTCCTGAGACCCGTCCCCTGTCTCCTGCCTTGATGTTCCCTTGCTTCCTGTTTCCCCCTTGGTCTCTCCTCCCTGCCTTGTATATATATATATGTTCCATTTCCTTGAAGTGTATAGTTAGTTAGTTAGATTAGGGCTTGGGGGTTTGCAGTGTTATTTGTGTTCTTGCTTGTTTGTGGTTGCTGTGTTTATGTGTGTCCTTATTATTAATAAATATATCTTTATCACTACCTTTTGGAGCCTGATTCCTTTTAGTGCAGCCCATCGATCTGTTCACTTGTGTTGGATGCCTGTGTTTAGGCTCCATCCCTAACACCAGGTTTGCTCTAGTGGTGAAGAGGGAGGGGATGATGAGGTCACTGACTCCACGTGGGTGCCTGAAGGGAGAGAGGATGAGGAGGAGGACGAGGAGGAGGAGGATGCGGCGTCACATGTCCAACGAGGCAGGATGCCCCCTGGAGGCCAGGTAGAGGCCAGCACAGCAACTGTACAACACCGCAGAGCTCCGCCTGTGCAGGGCGCTGCCTCTGCACGTTATCAGAAAAGTTCTTTGGTGTGGGCCTTTTTTGAGACGAGTGCAGCAGATCGCACCACTGCTATTTGCAATATTTGTCTCAAGCGTATCTCGCGTGGCCAAAACATCAGCCGCTTGGGCACCACAAGCATGACCAGACATATGGCGACCTGCCATGCAGCTCGTTGGCAGGCACACATAAAAGACCCACACCAAAGAACTAAGCGGACCTCTCCTTCCTCCTCCTCAGCTGGGATCTCCATCCCCACTACACCTTCAGTCCTCTCTGAAAGCTGCTCTGAGAGGACTGAAGGTGTAGAATTAGGTGTGTCACAACCAAGTACTTGCAGTACACCGACGTTCGATTGCAGCAGGCAAATTTCCCTGCCCCAGCTGCTGGACCGTAGAAAGAAGTACACTCCCAGCCATCCACATGCCCAGCGGTTGAATGCTAGCCTGGCTAAATTGCTAGCACTTCAACTGCTGCCTTTTCAGTTGGTAGACTCGGCCCCCTTCCGTGAGTTTGTTCAATGTGCGGTTCCTCAGTGGCAGGTTCCCAAACGCCACTTTTTCTCACGGAAGGCGATTCCGTCTCTCTACCGGCATGTGGAGGGCAATGTCCATGCCTCGCTGGACAGGGCGGTCAGCGGTAAGGTGCATATTACCGCTGACTCATGGTCCAGCAGGCATGGACAGGGACGGTACCTTTCTTTCACGGCCCATTGGGTCACTCTATTGGCAGCTGGGAGGGATGCAGGACAAGGTGCAGTAGTGTTGGAGGTTGTTCCGCCACCACGCCTCCAAAACGCTACTACTGCTACTGGTTGTGACACACCTCTCTCCTCCACCCCCTCCTCTTCTTCTTCCTCCAGTGCTCTGTCCTTGGAACCAGCGGTGCTCCGTAGGCGTACAAGGGGCTACGCAAGTACGCAGGCAA
This sequence comes from Lithobates sylvaticus, assembly GCA_028564925.1. NCBI lineage: Eukaryota > Metazoa > Chordata > Amphibia > Anura > Ranidae > Lithobates > Lithobates sylvaticus. The sequence goes on from CM053028.1 coordinate 438,366,555, forward strand.
AAAGATGCCATGCCGTGCTTGCGCTGGTGTGTTTGGGGGACAGGAGCCACACTGGGCCAGAGGTTCTGGCAGCTCTGCAGGGGCAGGCCGAGAGGTGGTTGACGCCACGTCAGCTTAAGCCAGGAATGGTCGTTTCTGACAATGGCACCAACCTCCTCTCCGCCCTGCGACAGGGGCAGCTCACCCATGTGCCCTGCATGGCTCACGTCCTCAACCTGGTGGTGCAGCGGTTCTTGGGCAGGTTCCCAGGCTTACAGGATGTCCTGAGGCAGGCCAGGAAAGTCTGTGTGCATTTCCGCCGATCTTATAATGCCAGTGCTCGGCTGACTGAGCTGCAAAAGGAGCTGAACCTGCCCAAGAACCGCCTAATATGTGACATGCCCACCAGGTGGAACTCAACGTTGGCCATGCTGCAGCGACTGCACACGGAGCAGAGGGCCATCAATGAGTACCTTTGCGACTACGGCACCAGGACAGGGTCAGGGGAGCTTGGTTTTTTTTCCCCACGTCAGTGGAGCATGATCAGGGATGCATGCACTGTCCTCTCACCATTTGAGGAGGCCACGAGGATGGTGAGCAGTGACAGTGCATGCATCAGTGACACTCTCCCTCTTGTCCACCTGTTGGAGCATACGCTGCGTGGGATAATGGACAGGGCACTTGAGGCAGAACAGAGGCAGGAAGAGGAGGACTTCCTTGCCTCTCAAGGCCCCCTTTATCCGGACAGTGTTCCTTCTGTCCCACCCATCACACAGGAAGAGGATGAGGAGGAGGAGGAGGAGGAGGAGGAGGAGGATTGTGTGAGCATGGAGGTGGAGCCTGGCACTCAGCATCAGCAGCAGCAGTCTTTTAGGGATGATGTACAGTCCCAACAAGCCAGTGGACTTGTACGTGGCTGGGAGGAGGTGGCTGGCGATCATGTCATCCTCAGTGACCCAGAAGACTCCGGACCGAATGCCTCAGCTAACCTACGCTGCATGGCCTCCCTGATCCTGCAAAGCCTGCGGAAGGATCCTCGTGTTCTTCGGATCAAGGAGAGGGACCATTACTGGCTGGCCACTCTCCTTGATCCGCGGTACAAGGGTAAGGTTGCGGACCTTATCTTGCCGTCGCAGAGGGAGCAGAGGATGAGACATCTCAGGGAGGCCTTGCAGAAAGGTCTGTGCAACGCGTTCCCAGAAACTGGGAGGCTACAAACTCCTGGTCCTGGGCGACGAGTTGCTGAGGCTTCGGTCAGTGGCAGAAGGAGCGGTGGGGAAGGTGGACGTCTGACCGATGCGTTCAGACAATTTTTTAGTCCGCAGCCCCAAGGTATGATCGGTTCCAGCAACCATCGCCAGCGTCTGATATACATGGTGCAGGAATATCTTGGGGCAAGGTCAGACTTGGACACCTTTCCCACCGAAAATCCTCTGGCTTACTGGGTCCTGAGGATGGATCACTGGCCAGAGCTTGCACAGTATGCAATTGAGCTACTGGCCTGTCCTGCCTCCAGCGTTCTTTCCGAACGCACCGCCTCGGTTGATCGACTGACCTTCATCAAAATGAATCAGTCTTGGATCACCACCAGCTACCAGGCACCTGAGGCGGATATAACCGAATAATTTTTAATGTCACATCCCTTCAAGACTGCCTATGCTGATGCTGAGTGACTGTCCTCTTATGTTCACTGACTATCCTCTTTCTCCTCCTCAATGATCCATGCCACCACACCAGTGCCTAAGGCACAATTTTTCAGCCCCTGTTTAACAGGGGCGGGTACTTACAATTTTTTAAAAAAATGCTTCGCAACACATGTGACTGCTGTGCTCCAAGTACAGTATCTGTGAGGGGTTGCAGTGTTGTGGCACCAGCACCAGTGCCTAAGGCACAATTTTTCAGCCCCTGTTTAACAGGGGCGTGTACTTACAATTTTTTAAAAAAATGCTTCGCAACACGTGTGACTGCTGTGCTCCAAGTACAGTATCTGTGAGGGGTTGCAGTGTTGTGGCACCAGCACCAGTGCCTAAGGCACAATTTTTCAGCCCCTGTTTAACAGGGGCGGGTACTTACAATTTTTAAAAAAAATGCTTCGCAACACGTGTGACTGCTGTGCTCCAAGTACAGTATCTGTGAGGGCCGGGTTGCAGTGTTGTGGCACCAGCACCAGTGCCTAAGGCACAATTTTTCAGCCCCTGTTTAACAGGGGCGTGTACTTACAATTTTTTAAAAAAATGCTTCGCAACATGTGTGACTGCTGTGCTCCAAGTACAGTCTCTGTGAGGGGTTGCAGTGTTGTGGCACCAGCACCAGTGCCTAAGGCACAATTTTTCAGCCCCTGTTTAACAGGGGCGGGTAATTACAAATCTTGATCTAATAGTTCACAGCAGGGCCCATTCCTGCGCCCACCAAGAGTAACTATGAGGGCCTACAGTCTTGTGGCAACACCGTCCACCACCACCGCCAAAGGCCCAATTTTTCTGCCCTGTTCATCAGGTGCTTGCAATTACAAATCTTGATCTAATAACTCACAGCAGGGCCCATTCCTGCGCCCACCAAGAGTAACTGTGAGAGCTTACAGTCTTGTGGCAACACCGTCCACCACCACCACCACCCCCAATTTTTCTGCCCTGTTTAACAGGTGCATGCAATTACAAATCTTGATCTATTAACTCATAGCAGGGCCCATTCCTGTGCCCACCAGTCTTGTGGCTACACCAACATCTAATAGGGCAAATTTCTGCAGAGTATATACGCCAGGGCCCTACTTTCAAACATCCAACTTACAAACGACTCCTACTTGCAAATGGAAAGAGAAAACAGGAAGTGAGAGGAAATCTACCCCTAGGAAGGGAAATTCTATCCTGTTAGATTTAATTTGGGAAAAAGGTATCTCCTCTCTACTGATACTTTATCACCAATCCTTGTTTCAATTAAAACCCCACTTTTCCAAAAACATTTGTCATTGGGACGGAAAGTGAGGTGACATGTTCTGAACAGATGTGCAAAGACAGCAAATGTTACAGGGGTGATAACCCCTCCCTATGTTCTCCAAAAAGCTTAAAAATAGATTTTTTTGGGATGGAGCTACACTTCATAATGTACCTGTTCAGATTCTACTTAAGAACAAACCTAAAGCCGCAAGTGGTTTTAAATGGCTTCTTTTTTTCCTTTACAAATGTCATTTTGTGCAAGGACAGTTCTAAACACGGGAAACACATGCCACTTCACAGGCATACTTTAGACACCCCCCAGGTACCATATTTAAAGGAAAATTTCACTTTTTTTTTTTTCACTTTATGCATCATTAAAATGACTGCTCCCGAAAAAACGTTAGTTTTTAAAAGTTCTTTTTGCATTGATATATGTCCCCTGGGGCAGGACCCGGGTCCCCAAACCTGTTTTATGACATTAACATGCATATTGGCCGTTGTAATTAGCACTTTTGATTTCGAACGTTCGCGTCCATTATAACGTATAGGGTTCGAAAATTTGCGCGAACTTTCGGTCGGTTCGAAGGTTCTGGTGCGAACCGAACCCGGGGGTGTTCGGCTCATCCCTAGTGGTGGACAACAGCGAAGATCCACTCTCTCTTACTAAAAGTCAATGAGTATACTGAACATCTTTTTTTAGTTCAATCTGCTAATCCTTATCCAAGTGAAGTTAAAGCGGTTGTATACCCTCCCGTCCGAAATACAATTTTTACATGGTTGCACAGATCCACTAACATTGCATCTATTCGGCGCTAGATGAATCCCAAATTATTTGTACTTACAGTTTTATGCCTGTTCGTTTTTATGAAAATCATCGATGTAGACCGGCGCCATTTTTAGTATGGTCTTCCGCGTCTCCTCAGTGCCCTATTTCCGCCCACAGCTGTTTACAATGCTCAGAAATCCTGCGCGTGTATATTCAAGCCTCATCTTCGTTTCCGGGTACTATGGTAACGAAGATAAGACAAAGAGTTGATGTAAACATCAGGCTGAGCATCGCGAGATGTCGGGGCTGACGTCTACAACAGGAAATGACGCAGCCCCGACTTGAAGAAATTCTATTTCCGCCGGAGTAGCGGCTCACCGTAATTCACATTTAAACTGGGCATGCGCGGGACAAGGAAAAGAAATAGAGATTAAGCGACTATACAGATATGAAAAAGGTCAGTGAAAAAAAACACACTGCAATAGATTGCACATAGAAGGGGACATAATTAGATGGAAACATAGATTTTTGAGTATACAACCACTTTAAGCTTCTCTTGATTGTAAATTGTTGCTCACTTGCCTAAGGCCCCTTTCACACTGGGGCGGTTTTCAGGCGGTACAGCGCTAAAAATAGCGCCTGTACACCGCCTGAAAAAAACGGCCCATTCACTCCAGTGTGAAAGCCGGCGGGCTTTCACACTGGAGCGGTGCGCTAGCAGGACGGCAAAAAAAGTCCTGCTAGCAGCATCTTTGGAGCGGGATAGGAGCGGTGTGTTCACCGCTCCTATACCGCTCCTTCCCATTGATTTAAATGGGACACCGCGGTAATACCGCAGGAATACTGCCGCAAAGCGCCGCCACGGCGGCGCTCTGCGGGGGATTTTAACCCTTTTTTGGCCGCTCGCGGAGGATAAAACCGCACCGCGAGCGGCCGAATCCCACGGGCAAAACGACGGTAAAGCAGCGCTAAATATAGCGCTGCTTTACCGTCACCGCGGCTCCCGCCCCAGTGTCAAAGGGGCCTTAGGCATGTTTCACACCGGCTTCAGATTGTATAAGAGCAATGTTAACAGCAAGCTATTAGGGCTTGTTTACACCTGCTGATCGCTCTTCAGAGAGCTTCTGACATGCAGTAAAGGAGCATTGTATTGTCTCCTCACCGTCTCTTTTAACCCCCTAAATGCTGGACTACTATGCCGCAACTAAACACAACGCGGGTGCAGGGTGGCCCTATTCACTTGAATGGGTCGTGCTCATCGAGTGGTAGTGCCCACTGCCTTGGTAGCTAAAGGGGGAGTGGTTGAGGGGCAATAAAAGCACAACTCAACCTCAGGGTTTTGCTACTTCCCCAACCGGAAATGTAAACGAAACGAGTCCTTACAAAGCACTTACAGAGGTGTCAGCAAGCTTTGTTGAAGCTTTTAAAGTATAATTTATCTCCAGTTTGTAAATATTGAACACAGATCCTAATGGGTGTGCTGATTACCTGTTTAAATAAGCTGTTAGAGATGGGTTTGGCATCTGGCCCTGCTGCCTGCAGCCTGTCAAAGTCTATGGCAGGCTGCAAATGGATGGGGCTGAACATTGTACCGAGTCACCTGCTCCCATTCCAGACATTCAGCCCTGTACTCATAGGGCCCCAAACCACCTAATACAGCTTTCAGCCCCTTCTATCTGCAGCCTGCCATAGTATTTATTAGGCTGCAGGCAGCAGGCTGGATGTCCCACCTTTCACTCCCAGGTGCACTAAAACTCTAGGGAGGGAAGCACAGCAGCTAGCAGCCTCGTAAGTAAAGGACCTAATAAGACAGCATTTTTCAAACGCTACACAGATGAAAGGCGTACTGCAGCAGGGTAGTGGAGTATCAAAGTCTTGACATTAGCACAGTAATGAAACGGCATGTGACATTTCAGATGTGCTGGGAAGAATAGCCCTTGGCCACTGCTGTAAACAGTGCAGGAACAGTTACTGACACATACTTTAAATTCTATGAAATAGTATGAAAATCTAGAAGCAGACTTGTCAGATGTTTCCTATTTCCTACAAAATAAATTTCTGCTACCTCTATCCAATTTTTTGACTGAAGGAGTGTTGGGATTGTGGGTACCCATATTCACCCACCACACGTGCCAATGATGTACACAATTTAACGACTATCGTTCTGCAAGACAATGAGATCTTATCCAAAATCTGCTCATCTGACAGTTATCTGCTTATCTTATTGGAAGTTTTGTATGGTCTCCATCAGAAATATGCACAAAAAGTCTCATATGACCTTGCCCTAGATAGAAAAAGGTGGAAATGGGCAAGTTAAATAAAGTGGTGACAATGGGGGTTATTTACGAAAGGCAAATCCACTTTGCACTACAAGTGAAAACTACATGTGCAAAGTGCACTTGAAATTGCACTGAAAGTGCACTTGTAAGTGCAGTCGCAGGGTGAATCCACAAGATGTTGGAAACATTCCTCAGAGGTTTTGGTCCATATTGACATGATAATATCATGCAGTTGCTGCAGATTTGTTGGCTGCACATCCACAATGCCAATCTCCCATTCTACCACATCCTAAATGTGCTCTATTGGATTGAGATCTGGTGAGTATGGAGGCCATTGGAATACAGTGAAAATTGTCATGTTCAAGAAACCAGTGGTGAGATGATTTGAGCTTTGTGACATGGCGCATTATCCTGCTGGAAGTAGTCTTCAGAAGATGGGTACACTGTAGTTATAGAGGGATGGGCATGGTCAGCAACAATACTCAGGTAGGTAGTAGCGTTTAAACGATGCTCAATTGGGACTAAGGGGCCCAAATGTGCCAAGAAAATATCCCCCACACCATTACACCACCAACCTGAACCGTTGATATAAGGTAGGATGGATCCATGCTTTCATGTTGTTTACACCAAATTCTGACCCTACCATCTGAACGTCGCAGCTGAAATCGAGACCTATCAGACCAGGCAACTTTTTTTACAATCTTCTATTGTCCAATTGTGGTGTGCCTATGTGAATTATAGTCTCCATTTCCTGTTCTCAGCTCACAGGAGTGGCACCTGGTGTGGTCTTCTGCTGCTGTAGCTCATATGCTTCATGGTTTGATGTGTTGCGAGTTCAGAACTGGTATTCTACATACCTTGGTTGTAACGAATGGTTATTTGAGTTATTGTTGCCTTTCTATCAGATCGAACCGGTCTGCTCGTTCTCATCTGACCTCTGACATCAACAAGGCATTTTTGGCCACACAACTGCCGCTCACTGGATATTGGTGTCATGCCTCTAGTTCTACCAAGTGGTGTCAGACTTAGAACTGTACAGGCACTCTCAGATGTGAGGTCAAATAGCCACAGCTCAAGGAACCCCTAGCTACCTTTGGAGGAACTCTGGGGTTCCATGGAGCCTTGGTTGAGAATGGCTGCTTTACATGCTTAATAAAAATATAACATTACTTTTTTAGCAAAATCCTCAATTATAGATATCAATATCTTGACACACATGTGTTAATTTAGTGGCATGTTGCCAATGGTACAGCCAAACGTTCACTGGGTTAGAGTATACACTTGTATGAAGAAGTCTATTAAAAGTGTGTTCAAAGATTTGAATATTTAGTGAATGCTAAATGACATGAAGAAAAAAATCCCACCTAAGATGAGATACAGTGCAACTCTAATAGTACAAAAGAATGTAAAAGCTAATGTCACAAGCTAATGAACTAGAGGAAGGAAGGAATTTCAAAGTTTAATAATGACACTCCTAAATTAATCAAATGCAAGGAACCTTATTGAAAATGTGTAGGCTATAATTAATGTGGTTGTAAACCCTTACATATACCCAGTGAAGTGACTGGCCTTGGGTGATACACAGAGGTGAAACAAATCTTCTTACATAAGTTGTATCTGTCTATCTGCAGTCTTCTCTACATCCATATAAAGTCCAGAATTTATAAAACTTGTCTAAGCGTTCAGAAAAAAGGGGGCGTAGAGCTGAAGTCACACTCTGCAGGGCTCAGTGAGGAGAGCTCTGAGAGCTGATTGGAGAAAAGGGACACGCTCCCTTCACACAGCTCACAGGAACAAAGCTGAGACTTTCAATCAGCTTGAGGTCCCTCCCCTATCACCATTTTTCTTTTGGTGTCAGGAAAACTTGTCAAAAGTGACTTATGCTGATGGAGGAGCAGAGAAACAAAGCAGCAGACAGAAATTACACTTAGTGCTCCAGATAGAGACAAGTACACACTATAGAGGAATATTCTCATGTCTGAGGTTTACATCCACTTTAACCGCTTCCCGACCGGCCACTGCATATATACGTCAGCAGAATGGCACGGGCAGGCAGAATCACGTACCTGTACGTGATCGTGCATGTGCCTGCCCGTGGGTCGCGCGCGCGCCGCTAGCGGCGCGCTCGCGACCCGGTCGGGAGCTCCGTGACCCCGGCCGCGGGACCAGCGGACCCGATCGCCGCTGGTATCCCGCGATCGGGTTACGGAGCGGAAGAACGGGGAGAGGTCTATGTAAACAAACCTCTCCCCGCGCTTCCTACACTGACTGTCAGTGATCGGCGGTTCCCTGTCATCGGGAACGCCGATCAATGACGTCAGACGTACAGCCACGCCCCCCTACAGTAAACACAACACATCACGTCACACTGACTCCTCCCCGCCCCCTTGTGGTTAACCCCCTAACTACAACTGTCATTTACATAGGAATCAGTGCTATTTAAATAGCACTGATTTCTGTATAAATGACAAATGTCCCAAAAATGTGTCAAAAATGTCCGATGTGTCCGCCAAAATGTCGCAGTCACAATAAAAATCGCTGATCGCCGCCATTACTAATAAAAAAAAAAAATATTAATAAAAATGCTATAAAACTATCCCCTATTTTGTAAACGCTATAACTTTTGCGCAAACTAATCAATAATCGCTAATTGCGATTTTTTTTACCAAAAATATGTAGAAGAATACGTATCGGCCTAAACTGAGGAAAAAAAATGTTTTTTTATATATTTTTTGGGGATATTTATTATAGCAAAAAGTAAAAAATATTGCATTTTTTTCAAAATTGTCGCTCTATTTTTGTTTATAGCGCAAAAAATAAAAACCGCAGGGGCGATCAAATACCACCAAAAGAAAGCTCTATTTGTGGGAAAAAAAGGACGCCAATTTTGTTTTGGAGCCATGTCGCATGACCGCGCAATTGTTAGTTAAAGCGACGCAGTGCCGAATTGCAAAAAGGGGCCTGGTCCTTTGGCTGCCAATTGGTCCGGGGCTGAAGTGGTTAAGCAATGCCATTAATCCAAGGTGATATCTGCTATATACTGTATTTTTATTATATGCTTTGTTAAAAGTGATAAGCAGACTTACATTCAGTTAGAAAGTCAATATGTTTATTTATTAGTTATTTGCAGGCAGATTGTGCTGGCAAAAAATGCCATGTACTGAAAAACTGCCCACCTATGAAGTTTAGTTATTACTGTCCAAAACACGCTGCAAAAAAGCTATTCACAACTATGAGACTCTAATGCCTCCTACTGGCCTAACTTGGATTTCAAGTGCTGTGCACAGTTACATGTGCTAAATATATCAAATTTATAGTTTAAAAAAATGATACTCACCTAGGTGGATGCAGCATCGATCCGATGCTGCATTTGTCTCCCGCCACCTCTGCATTGATCGCTCAGTTCTCCCCTCCACTCTGAGCAAAAAGCAGCGACTGTCAGTCACCTGCTCTCTGCTCTGCTGTGCCAGGCTGTGGAGGGGGCAGGAGGGGTTGGCTCAGGCGCTTGGTGAGAGGCTGAGCCAGATGCTGGTTCAGGCATCTGGGTGGATCCGACTGGAAATTCAAGATCTTTCCAGATCCTGGACTGGCTGAGTGATGTAAAAGCCTGCTGTCGGCTGAGAACAGGTCACAGGAGTGCAGAACGAGCGCACTCCAAAAGAGGGGGAGGGCCAAAAAAGTTTTGGTCCTACTTCTTCATTAAAGCAGAATTAAATCATAATTTAATTAGTAAAAGTAGCACACATTATGCACTGTTAGGCACACAGGTAACAACTAGGGGCAACCAAGGGGTTAACTCCTTCCCAGCCAGCATCATTAGTACAGTGAATAACATTAGGACTGATAGCTGTATTATTGTCACTGGTGAGGACAGTTAGTCAGTTTCCACCCAATGTAACTTTGTTTAACCAAAGACATGTAGCAGAATACATTTGGCCTAAATTTATGAATAAATTAGATTTTAATTGGATATGTTTTATAATAATAATCTGCCTTTTTCAATATATATATATATATATTATATATATATATATATATATATATATATATATTGGGTGAGCGGCGTGCTGACGTCACCTCCATTCCCCGTCCATCCAGGAAGCGACGGGCAGTGAGAGAGAGAGAGCCGGCCGGCTCGATTGTTTGTTCACATATGCCTAAAATTTCATCTGAAATGGAAGTGTGATATACACCTGTTTTTTATAATAAAGGGTCAAGCAGTATTATGCTATGGATGTCGGTTCTTCTTTTATGTAACGGATTTTGATGAGACTAAGGAGGATCCTGGCAGGATTGATATATATGTCTGTACCCAGAGAGCGTTATTCGGAAGATTCAGGATAGAGACACTGGCAGGGGAATAAGCCACTAACACAGAGATCAGATCAGCTGGTAAGCTGCAGTACTTTTATTTGGCTGAGGATCCTTTTCTTCTTTTTCACCGGGTTACTCATTCACTTTTCTGAGGTTGTTGAGTGTAACATCACCATGGAACCAATAATCAACTGAATCTCAATATACATTATGGACTCTTTGCATGCTTAATCTATACCCATAGGGGATGTTATTGTTTTTTTTTTGCTTTGCTTGTTTTTCACAGTGTTATCACATTGAACTGTGGTTCATAGCCACAGGATCACTTATTTATACTAGTATATATTTTGTACACATTTTTTTTTTTTTTTAAACCGTATATTCTGATGGATTAGAAAATTACTGATCGAATCCAGTTGATGTCCACCCAAGTTCTGATCACGATCAGCATCACTTATCTTAGGTGGAATTGGTTTTTCACGTTCCAATTATTTTCAGCGCAGCTATTCTTTTTATATATATATATATATAGCTTTAAATTAATATTACTTCAGGGTTCTTTCCTCTTGACCTTCCTCAAGTGTAATTCCAATTACCCAAGCAAGAAGCTATTTGTACTAGCTGTGCCTCTTCAAATGTAACCAACGCCACCCCTCTTGGGGAATTAAAAACAGAAATAAAAACAAGTAGATGTGGATGGTTACCATGCTAAAAGTCAGTTTCCATAGCAGGAACTCTAAGGCAGTGCCTGTCATGGCAACTAGCTGATGAGTGCATTACTACAGAAATAGCTTACATCTAATTAATAGGATAAATTACTGTGCAGAAGTGTGACATAGAAGGTCCTTAAAGTGGCTCTCACATATACCCAGTGAAGTGAACAGCCTCCGATGATACACACAGGGATGAAACAAATCCTCCTACATAAGTTTTACATGTATATCTGCTGTCTTTATATGTATATATTGTTTAGAAAGTGCACATCGTGTTAGAATTTTCACTTCCTCATTCAGCAATAGCAGTGTAGTATTGGATTACACTGGGAGACAGCTGATTGGAGGAAAGGCACACACCCCCCTCCACATAAGCAGAGACTTTCAGAGCTGCCCTGTGAGTAGAGCAGCTTTCTGCTAATTTAGAGCACCCACCTGACACAAAATTCAGCCTGGTTTTATCATGTGTCAGAGAACTGTTCATGCTGACAACCGAAGACTGGAGCAGGAGAAACACACAGGACATAGTGCTTTGAAGACAGATAAGAAAAACACTACAGATATGTGCCCAGCTCAAATTTCATGAAATCGTGTTTACATCCATTTTAAAACTAACTATTTAAATAGCCGTGGGGCGTTTACTCTGACTTACAGGAAAGCCTATGATGCAAAAATATCGAATACTTTATTGGAGATTGTGAACTAATCAATGTTCTGCTGAATCCTATGAGTGGTGTGCCAAAATGAGCAAGTCAAGATACCCCATATAAATATCCAATACCATTCAAAGTCAGATACAGTAGTACACACCAAGCCCTCAGTTCCTTTTCATGCTTTGTCTTCATTCTTCCCTGTCACCCTAAAGAGCAAACACCAAAGCAAATAGGATTTTTTCGTCATATTTTCCTACACCCCTGGTAGAATGAGCTCTCACCCTAAAGGGAGGAGCTTTACGTTTCAGACCGTAGGCCTGAGTGATCAATTGATGGACCCAATTGGCAATGTAAGCCTTGGAAGCTGCCTGCCCCTTCTTGGGTCCTTTTGGTAAAACAAAAAATTAGTCTGATCCTCAGATCTCCGCAGCTGTAGACAAATAAACCTTTACTGCTCAGACAATGTCCAAAGAATGCAGTCATCTCTCTTCCGCCTTACGAGGCTGAGAGAAAAAAGAAGGCAAAATAATGTCCTGATTTAAATGAAAGGCTGACACCACTTTTGGCAAAAAGGAGGAACAGGTCGTAACACGACCCTGTCGTGGTGAAGGAACAAGTATGGTTCCCTGCACAAAAGGGCCACCAACTTCGACACCCTTCTAGCCAAGGTGATGGCTATCAGGAAGGCTAGCTTGTGTGACAGCAAGTCTAGTGGAATTTCCTTGATAGGTTAAAATGGTTGTTTCTGTAACAGACAGCACCAAGTTCAAGTCCCAAGGACACATAGATGACCTAATGGGGGGACGCAAGCGAGTTGCCCCCTGCATAAAGGTTTGGACCAGTGAATGGGAGGCTAAAGGCCTTTGGAAGAATACAGATAGGGCCAAAACTTGATCTCTGATTTTACTCAAAGCCAAATTTGATTTCCACAGCTGACTGTAGAAAAGAAAATTATCCCAATCACGTATTTCCGAAGATGCCATTTTTTGGCTTCACACCAAGCAATACAAGTCTTCCAGACCTTATGATAGATCTTCCTACGGACAGCTTTTCTATCATTCACTAGGGTAGACACCATTGGTCCTGAGATGCCACGGTCATTTAACACCCTGGCTTCAATAGCCATGCCGTCAAATTTAGAGTCTGTAAATTGGGGTGGAATATAGAACCTTGAGACAGTAGATCGGGGCAACGTGGAAGCATCCATGGCCCGTCTATCGTCAGTCTCACAATCTCCAGGAACCAGGGCCTTCTGGGCCAGGCTGGTGCCACCAGAATGACTGGAACCCCCTCTCTCCAAATCCTGCGCAACAAATGTGGAAGGAGAGGGATAGCATAAACCAGGGAGTACTGGCTCCATGGAACTACT
>CM053028.1:438380060-438419538 GCA_028564925.1 Lithobates sylvaticus
TTTGGTCACACCCCTTCGTCAGAAGCCAAATGTCCAGGCAACTTCTGTCGAACTGGCTACCGTACACATGGGCCAAATGATACCGCCCGATGTTTGGCGCTTAAGGAGAATTCTTCTCACTGACCATCACACTAATGTATCATGAGCTGTAGGGATGCAGGTATTGTAACCCAAAGGTGTTGTAGCACACTTGGTATCGTGAGCTGTACTGAGACAGGAAAGTTATTTCAAGGGTTCCTCTGTGTTGAAAAGGTTGACATAGGCTGCAGTAGAGCGTTACAGTAATATGAATTAAAGATAAATGGTGTACTTAAACTAGATGTTTTTGAAATGTAATAAATTTGCTATTTAGGAATACATAACTGTGACGGACCTCGTACCCAAGATGTCCGCCGTAACTGCTTCCTCTGTCCGGTACCACACAATCCAAGACCCCCTTAGCTTACCCAGTCACCAGACAACACCAGTGTAGGCTACATCAGGAATTAAATCTTTATTTGACATGTCACACTTATATACAGTTGACTCAAGCCTAACCTGATTAGCATGAGCTAATTATCTTAATCAACACTGGGCTCCTTCATTCAATTACAGGGTTAATTAGCACACACAACAATAGGTGAAACACTTCTTACAAGCCAGACTATAATCAATTAACACAACAGACAGGTGGCTGGAGTTCATGAGTCATGACATTAGCGTCTCTTGCTAATATGCCAAATACACATACAGATTCTATGTGTATTGGGGGGCCAGCATGGACCTGAATCCAAGTACCACCAGCTCAGGGGTCCCAGGCTTGCAGCTCAAAGAGCACTGTTCCCCCAAATGCCAGGGCCCATAATCCCAAGGTAATAGGCTCGCGTTCAGTCCCCTCCAACAGCCTGTGTCCCAGCCAGGTCTGTCACATTTCTCCCCTTTCGGCAGGAGACTAACACAGGAGGAGACCCCAGACGGGTTGACTCCGAAGTTAGTCAGTGGTTCCAGTCCTCTAATGCCTGTACCCACACAGTACCCCAAACAAATTGTTCCAAACAGAGCACTCACCCAGCCAACCTCTGCCTCTCTCAAAGAACATATCTGCCGCTGGGGAGAGACCTGGACTGGCCCTTCTCCCTGGAGTCTTTTCAGCCACTGGAGAGAAGACAGGGTGACTGGGCTCACTCCATCCTGTTGTTGGGGATCTGGGCCGACCGCCCAGCATCCCTGGGTTATACTGGTGGAGACTGCATTCCCATCCACCTTTACAGGGAATCTGTCCTGTTTTAGTTGCGGGCAGAGGCCAGCAGCGCTCTGTTCCGTTGCCAGCAGTTCAGGTGGGTGTAGGAGCTTCCCTACATCATCTCCTCCAGCTAACTGTTGGGGAGAGAGGCCGACTGCCCCAGCTCCCTGGAGCTCCGCAGCTGTTGCTGGTGCTGGACAGAGGTGGGTAGCACTCTGCCCTGTTGCCAGCACTTCTGCTGGGGACTCCACATCCTCCGCTCTGGTTAACCGTTGGGGCAGGAGGCTGGCTTCCTCCACTCCCAAATTGTGTAGCTGCCATTGGGAAGGGGAGCCGGCTGCTTCCTTTTCCATTCCCTCATCTGGCTGCTGGGATGACATGTCTGTGGTATTGTCTCCCAGGTGCACTGATCTTTGCTGGGGAGGAAAGACCGCTTTCTCCCCCCTGGCCGACTGTTGAGGAGGGACAACAAACACCTCCTCTCCCTTCTCCCCCTGTATCTGCTGCTGGGAAGTGATCGCCACCTTCTCACCCTGAGCCTCCAAAACTGACACAGGTGTGGGGCAGAGGTCTTGGACCCTCTGTCCGGTGACCAGCGCTTCAGCTGGGGAAGTTCCTTGTAACTCCCCAGATACTGCTGTTGATGCTGGGCAGCAGTTAGCAGAGCTCTGCCCTATTGTCAGCACTTCAGGTTTGGGGACGGCAATCTCCAGAGTTTCCACTGCCGATTCTCTTGCATGCTGCTGGACAGGCATATTCCTCCGTCCAACCTCGTTTTGTGCAGTAACAGGATCATCAAGGTCAGTCAGCACTTGCTGCATCCGCCATAAGACCTCCGCGTCCATAGCTGCGGGGGCAGGTGGGCAAAGCACTCTGTTACCATGCCCCATTGCTGACTCTTCAGCCAGGATTTCTGAGCTGTCTGCTGGTATTTCCTGATTGTCCCAGGCAAAGGGAGCCCCACCCTGCTGCTGAGCAGAGTCTAGCAGCTGTATGTAGGCAATCTCCAGCTCCCATTCCTGAGCGGCCAGGAACTCCAAATCTTCCTGTGCCCAGAGCACTTCCGAGACGTTCAATCTTTGCTCTCTGTGCTCCATTATTTCCTCCAAACGCCACTCCAGATCACTCCCAAAGTCGGGGTCCTCGGACAGCCTCCAGTACAACAATCCCAGGCCATTATAATCAAAGCCTTCCGTGGGCCTGTCATCCGCTGTCCACGGGCACACTTGGGCTACATACCACCGGAGGGCTCTGTAGCTCTCGTCCAAACGCATTTCTGCCCGGATCAGCCTGCTTAACTCAGCTGTCCACTCCTGCTTCGGTTGTTCCCCCAATAACAGCAATCGTACTTCATACTGCGACCAGTACCTTACATGGATGGAGGGGAGAACTTTTCCCTGGTGTCGCTGCTCACAGGCTAGCGCTTCTTTCCAGAGTTGTAGGCGAACAGAATCATACCATCCCAGCAGGACCTGCACCGATACTGATCCTCTGTGCTGTATCCGCATCTCTCGCAACCTCCTTCCGAATTCCTCTTCCATGACGTATCTGTACCTCTGCTATCCGGGCCTTGGATCCAGGTGATGGTTTGGATGTGTTCACGACAAGGAAGCACGATCCCACCGCTGCCAGCCAATTGTGACGGACCTCGTACCCAAGATGTCCGCCGTAACTGCTTCCTCTGTCCGGTACCACACAATCCAAGACCCCCTTAGCTTACCCAGTCACCAGACAACACCAGTGTAGGCTACATCAGGAATTAAATCTTTATTTGACATGTCACACTTATATACAGTTGACTCAAGCCTAACCTGATTAGCATGAGCTAATTATCTTAATCAACACTGGGCTCCTTCATTCAATTACAGGGTTAATTAGCACACACAACAATAGGTGAAACACTTCTTACAAGCCAGACTATAATCAATTAACACAACAGACAGGTGGCTGGAGTTCATGAGTCATGACATTAGCGTCTCTTGCTAATATGCCAAATACACATACAGATTCTATGTGTATTGGGGGGCCAGCATGGACCTGAATCCAAGTACCACCAGCTCAGGGGTCACAGGCTTGCAGCTCAAAGAGCACTGTTCCCCCAAATGCCAGGGCCCATAATCCCAAGGTAATAGGCTCGCGTTCAGTCCCCTCCAACAGCCTGTGTCCCAGCCAGGTCTGTCACAATAACGATTACAATGACCCTGCTACAAAACCTGCTGGAGGTGAATAAGTGTACAACTTGTCCAAGTACAGGTCTGTTCTGACATGCAAAGATCCAACACTTCTGGAGAGTTTGAAAGCTTGCTGCTAAGGCCATAGGTGTCTGCACTATCAGTTACCCACATCAGGTTTTTTTTTTTTTTTTTTTTTTAACCTCCTCCCACCTGGCCTATATAAACGGCCAGTTGGTCATTTTGTCCTGAATGGACGTTCCTGAACGTCCCTCAGAGAAGGAGCTGGATCGAGCAGCCCCTATGCACTTGTGTCCCCCGCATCTCGGATCAGCAGGAGGGTCCTGTGATTGGCCCTCCTCGTCATCACATGATGGCTGTGTCCGATCGGCTCTCCTTCTCCTCACACGGATCCTGTCAGTGAGAAGGAGAGCGAATCTGTGCTGCGAGCCGGGGATCTGTGTGTGTGTGTGTGTGAGCGAGCTATTTTTTACAGCTTTTTACACACTGATCACACAGCTAGTGTCCCCACACAGTAAAAAAACATCCTGGCTCATATCTGTCTGTAATCATCTGGCGCATGTCTGTCCCAGGGCACATTTGCGCATGTCTGTCCTAGTGATCAACACCTGTCACACATCTGACACATTTGTCCCAGTGATCTGTCAGAATGGCTAAAAAATTATTCAGCAGCAAGGTGGCTTTCCATATTCTCCAGAGTATGTCGGATGAGAGTAGTGGGGAACTCCCTCCGTCGGACTTGGATAGGGAGTATGAGCTCATAGAAAGCAGTGGCTCTGAAATGGAAACTGAGGAGGACAGAATCGTACCAAAGAGGCTCAGGAGCCTTCAAAATGTGATGGGTAGTCAGGAAATTAAATGTGTAATTTATGCCTTTTTAGAATGCCTGACGGTGCTACTTGAATGTTGGGCCTCTATGTGGACTGGCCGTGGAAAAGTCTTACACATGTGGTATTGCTATACTCTGGAGGAGTGGCTAAATGTATTTTGGGGTGTAATTTTTTCCTATGTACATGCTATGTGTTAGAAATATCTTATAAATTGACAACTTCTTTTTTTGTAACACAAAGTTTTCTTTTTCTTTCCACATTTTCCAAAAAGTTGTGGAAAAAATGACATGTTCAAAAGACTCATTATGCCTCATAGAATATACATTGGGGTGTTTACTTTCCAAAATGGGGTCGTTTTGTGGGCATTTCCATTGTTCTGGTGCTCCAGGTCCTTCAAAAATATATGATAGGTAGTCAGGAAACTAAATGTGTAATTTATGCTCCTAGAACACCTGTTGGTGCTCCCTGCATGTTGGACCTCTGTATGTAGCCAGGCTGTGGAAGTCTCACATGGTAGCTCCATACTCTGGAGTAGCAGAATATGTTTTGGGTGTAATTGCAAGTTTATCTATGCCATGTGTGAGAAATAACTTGTTAATATGACGATTTTGTGGAGAAAAAAAATAAACAATTTTCCAAACAATTGTGGGTAAAAAATTGCAACTTCAAAAACTCACTGTGCCTCTTACTAAATACCTTGGACTGTCATCTTTACAAAAGGGGTCATTTGGTGGCATTTGTACTGTCCTGACATTTTAGGGCCTCAAGAAATGAGATAGGCAGTCGGTACATCAGGATTGATCAACTTTTAGTGATGCGTAGCATAGCTTGTAGACACTAACTTTCACACACTTTTACCAAAGACATGTAGCGGAATATATTGTGGCCTAAAATTATGACAAAAATTTGGATTTTATTGGATTTCTTTTAAAAAAAGAAAGTAGAAAAATTTTCGTCCCCTTTTTTGGCTTTTATCTCAAAAAAATAAATAACCCAGTGGTGAATAAATACCACCAAAAGAAAGCTCTACTATTTGTGTGAACAAAATCATAAAAATTTTAATTTGGGTACAGTGTGTAGCATGGCTGAGTAATTTTCATTCCGTGCAAGAGCACGGAAAGCTGAAAATTGGTCTGGGAAGGAAGGGGGTGAAAGTGCCCAGTATTGAGATGGTTAAACACAGAATATCTGTTTGATTTACTAAATGAATAAAGCAGGGCTCGACAAACCCCGGGCGCCAGAATTAGCGACCTGGGGCAGCACAGCTGGGGTATCCTGGCCGGTAATCGAGGCCGCGGCCTTCTGCAAGCCTATACTTCCTTTTAGGATTTTGGTGGCCGTTGGTATGACGTCCCAGCAATGCAAATGGAGCCCTGCCTATAAAAATTAACCAATCTTAAATTTACACAGGCGACTAGAACCAAATAAATAAATATATAACACGTCGCTACGTCGCTATTCAATTTTACAAAGTGAACAGGTTTTACACCTTTTATTTAACGGCTTGCCGACCGTGTAACTTGCATATACGGCGGGAAGACGGCTCTGCTGCTCATGATCACGTACCACTAGTAAAAGCACCTTCCCCACTACACTGAAACACCAGCTAGGCACACATTTAACCCCTTCCGCGCCAGTGTCATTGGTATAGTATTTTTTAAGCACTGATTTAATGTATAAGGCCTGGTTCACACCTTTGCAGAAACGCACTACAGTTTATTTAACATGGTTTCCTATGGATGTAGTTCACATCTGTGTATTTTATGGAAAGGGCCAGGGACTTTTTTCTGGTTTATGGTTTCATAGACTTCAATGGATCAAAAGCGTGTATTGAAAAATGCAAAAAGGTGTGGATCAGGCCTTAGTATCACTGGTCCCTGAAAAGTGTCAGTGTATGATTTTTGTCTGCCACAATATCTCAGACCTGCTAAAGGTCGCCGATTGCCGCAGTTACTAGTTAAAAAAAAATATCCCATAGTTTGTAGACTCTATAACTTTTGCATAAACCAATCAATATAAGCTTATTGGGAATCGTCTTTACCAAAAATATGTAGCAGAATACATATTGGCCTAAATTTATGAAGACATTAGATTAAAAAAAAAAAAAACATTTTTCATTGGATATGTTTCATAGCAGAAGGCAAAAAGTATGTGTGTGTGTGTATGTATGTATGTATGTATGTATGTATGTATATATATATATTTTTTTTCCAAAATTGTCAGCCTTATTTTTGGTTTATAGCGCAAAAATAAAAAAAACAGAGGTGATCAAATACCCCCAAAAGAAAGCTCTATTTGTGGAGAAAAATAGTACATAAATGTTATTTGTGTACAGCGTCGCATGACGTGCAGTTATCAGTTAAAGTAACGCAGAGCCATATTGCAAAAAATGGCCTGGTCATGAAGGGGGGTAATTCTTCTGGAGGTCAAGTGGTTAATCAGCCACATAGTCTCTATAAATGGCAGTATTTTATTATTCACCTGGTATAGTTCAGTTTCAGATATTCAGGAATACCTTTTTAAGGCTTTACTTTTTCCCATGTGCTTGAAAAGCATGCCTGAAAAGAAATGTTACCATAATTTTATAGGCATATTACAGGTTAACCACTTGCCGACCAGCCAATGCAGTTGCACTGCGGGAGAATGGCACGGCTGGGCGAAATCGCCTTATGTAACGTCGCTTTGCCCTGTGGCCACTAGGGGCGCGCGTGTGTCAGAACTTATCAGGCTGATAACAGAAGAACGGAGCAGGAGAAAGCCACAGGACTTAGGGCTTTGAAGAGTAATAAGAAAACACTACAGATATATGTGCCCAGCTCAAATTTCATGAATCGGGTTTACATCCGCTTTAATGTGGAAAATGACTTGCAGTATTTACATTTATACAAGCTGTGATTTGGAACAAGTGGCCTATTTGAGGAAATGTTTTGTCTCCTCTGGCAGCTAAATAATACATTTCTGGCTAAATGAATAATGTGACCTTTTTTGTTTTGTGCAAAAATGATTTGTATTTGTAATGTTAGTCTGTATATAGTAGTAAATAATCATTTTTGTATTAGATTCCTCAGATGCGGATCGCCTTGACAGGTTCTTTGATTCTGAAGATGAAGAATTTGAAATTTTATCTTTTTGAAACAAAAAATAAATGACAATGGACAGTAGGAGAGCTTTTTAGGTTGGGGAAAAAAAGGCTAAATGTTTCTAAATATAATGGAGGGAAAAGCTTCCTTGTGGTTTATAAACGGAATTTTGCTGGTTATTTATTTTTTGGGGAATCTGAATTTTTCCACTTGCCAATTTCCATAAAAAAGAATATTGGACACTAAATCCTGAGTTGTAATGCAGTGTCTACCACTGGGCTGACCGGACCTGTCAGGATTCAGTGTCATGCTTTGGCTCCATTACATTCCATGCAGAAGGAATCAACAGTAGGAGTCTGCTAATCGGCCAGCAAGAAAAGGAAAGAAGTCTGCAAGTACTAACTGATGGGCACCGTGACTGGCCATTCTTTTTAAAGGTGGTATGCCGCTGGGACATTTTTAAGGCTGGAGAATTGAATAAATATTATGTAAGTGTAAGAGTTGTGGTGACTGTAATACGCATCTTCACTATTCAGCCTAAGCTTTTATATGAACTTTTGGCAGCAAAATGCTGGATTTGTGTAACAATCTGTGGCTTTCAGAAGATGGTCAAGTAGTAGCTAGGTGAGGTGTGCTGTTTACACGTGTACATGTACCAGTCCTATATATACACAGTGGAAGGAGAAGCTTCTGAAGTGTCTCCACTGTGTGAAGATGACACACAAAGCTCATACATATGCTGTTGCTTTTAAGGGTACTTGCAATTAAAATGTGTTAAGAAAATGGCGTACGATGGAGAACTGTGTCAGTTACCATTTTGGCCTTTTTTTTATTTTTTTTAAATAAACAGTTTCCATTGTTTTCACTGGGAGTATGTTCTGAGGACCATGTTTTTCTGGAATGTGGTTTAACAGTATGCTGTAACCATTACAACTATGACAGTTCAAGTTTGGTGTATTCAGGCATATATTGTAGTACAGCAATGCCCATTATTTATAGGTAATCTACAAAGGTTACCATAAACTTATTTAAACCTGTATTATTTTGCTTTTAATACTTAAAAATCATTTAACTTGTCTCCAGCATATAATAAAGTTTGTGCCACCTAATGTATCGAGTGAGTGTTATTGGAATGTTCATATGGACAGCATCAAAACTTTTATAAGTGGGTCACCTACCAGATTCTTGTCTGGCAGCTGTTATTTTGTTTTGAAATGGGCTGAATGTATATAATCAATTTTGAACAGAAAAGTCTGGGAGATTTTTTATATAAAGAAAGAAAAAGAAGCAATCCCAATGACTGTTTTGACACAAATGGCATTACTTCATCATCCTCTATGCAAGGTATACAGTTGGATATGAAACATAGGGGGTCATTTACTATAGCGCTGAAAAATTATCCTGCAGTCCCAGAAAATAGCGCTCAATTAAGACTTCAACTCTCAAACTGGGCGCTAATGCAAATGGAAAGCAGCGCTATTGCCGGAAAACATGCTTGTCAGATCACATATGCGGGAATAGTGGAAGTCAATGGGGCTCGAACCTGCAAAATCCTAAGTTCTCACTGAAGGCTTATATGCAAGTGTTTGGGGACCCGGGTCCTGCCCCAGGGGACATGTATCAATTGCAAAAAAGTTTAAAACGGACATTTTTTTCAGGAGCAGTGATTTTAATAATTCTTAAAGTGACACAATAAAAACTTAAAATTCCTTTAAATATCGTGCCTGGGGGGGTGTCTATAGTATGCCTGTAAAGTAGCGCACCTTTCCCATGTTTATTACAGTACCGCAGCAAAATTACATTTCTAAAGGAAAAAAATTCATTTAAAATTGCTCACGGCTGTAATGAATTGCCGATTCCCGGCAATCTAGAGTAAAAATCTAAGGAACAAAACGGCGTAGGTTCCCCCCACCAGTCCATACCAGGTCCTTTTGAGTCTGGTATGGATATTAGGGGAACTCTACGCCAAAAAAAAAAAAAAAAAAAAAAAAACGGCGTAGGGTCCCCCCCAAGATCCATACCAGCCCCTTATCTGAGAAAGCAGCCTAGCAGGTCGGGAAAGTGAGGGGACGAGTGAGCGCCCCCCCCTTCCTGAACCATACCAGGCCACATGCCCTCAACATGGGGGGGGGGGACCCCCCTCCCCAAGTACCTTGTCCCCATGTTGATGGAACAAGGGCCTCATCCCCACAACCTATGCCCGTTGGTTGTGGGGGTCTGCGGGCAGGGGGCTTATCGGAAACTGGAAGCCCCCCTTTAACAATAAAGGAATTGTAAAAAAACTGCTTTTTTTAATTTATTTTTTTGTCACATTTTACAGCTTTTTTTTTTTTTTTTTTTTTTTTTTTTTTTTTTGGTGAATGGGTAGGGGTACAATGTACCCGATAACCATTCACATGGGGGGGGGGGTTGGGATCTGGGTATAGACCTGGGTTGAACCCCACATAATTTTTGTTAAATTTTGGTGTGGGGGGGGGGGTACCTCCAAAATCCATACTAGACACGAAGGGCCTGGTATAGACGGGGATGCCGTTTTTTTTTTTTTTTTGAGCTGAGGTTAAGGACGGTGCGGCTGGCTTCCTGGCCCCCCGGTTAGCAACCAGCTATATACAGTGTGAAAATAACCGCAAAACGCATCAACAGTTGCGTTTCTGGTGCGGTTCCATTGAAATCTATTACCTGCAAATCGCGTGAAAAAAGTCCCCGGCCACTTCCAAAAATGCACTGGCCGCAAAACGCATAGATGTGAACTAGTACCATAGGAAACAATATTAAATGGACCGTAGAGTGTTTCTGCGAACTGCAAAACGCACTAAAAAATACATAGGTGTAAACCTAGGGTCGGGGCCAGTTCACACTGGAGTGATGTGGAAACACTGCAAATCCAGTGCGGGTTCCTGCATCGCATAGAACTCGCAGACAGTTCACACTGACATATGCAAACTGCTGGGAGTGTCAGTAGAAAGCTAATGACACCCCCAAATCAGTTTGCGTATCGCAGACCGAACTGCAAATTCAGACAACACCCATGAGATCCGATTTCTGCTGCGGACCAAAAAAAGGGTCCTGTGCGAGTTTGGTCCGAATGCGATGCCAATTCAACCATACAATCTGTATGGCTGAGTTTGCATCACACAGACATCGCATGTGATTTGCAGTGCTGGGCAAATCACATCCGATGTTGGACAGCAGTGTGAATCGGCCCTAAGGCCCCTTTCATGCTTGTGCAACTTGTCCTACGACTCCTGCGTCCATAGACCTCAAGATTACACTGGCATTGCTTAAAATCACATCAAATGTGCGGCAAAAAGCGCTGAAAAATTGCGGGACTTTTAGGTCGCACAAGTGTGAAAGGGGCCTTATGGACCTCAAGTTGTATGAAAAGCCAGCCAAGTGTGAAAGGAACCTAATGAGATTCATTGATAACACCTTTGAATTAGGCCCCATTTGCACTTGTGCGACCAATGCCTGTAATCTTGCTGTATATGGACCTCAAGTCGCATCAAAGTCAAACCAGTAGGGCAGGGATGAATTTGACCCACTTGCAGGATGCACAAGTGACAATAGGGCCAAATTCAAAGGGGTTATCCATGAATCTCATTCACATTGCTGCGACCTAAAAGTCACACTATTTTGCTGCCACTTTGCTGCTGCAACTTGGCCCCAACTTCTGGGAATACCTGTGTAATATTGCGCCCTCAAGTCACATGAAAGTCACAACAAAGTAGTACAGGGACTATTTTGAAGTTGTTGCAACTTTAAGTAGCACAGATATGAATGGTTATCATTGAGAATCATGGGGTACAACTTGTCATGTAACTCGGAGGTCCAAATTTGCTGGAAAAGTCGCCCAACTGTTAAACAAGTCCATATATATTTCTCAAAACGTCTTCCAGGACAGCCCATGAGACCTAGGGCTCCTCCTACCAGGACAGGAAACACGTTACCCCTACCAGAAAAAAGGGCGGTCCTCCAGGCCCCATGTCAGTTAGTTATTAGTGTTTCCTCCGGACGGGGGGTAACATGTTCCAGGAACCTGGTCCCCTAGGGAGCTTCTGCACTCCAAGGTGGCCCACAGGAAGTGCCGAGTGATAGGTCACTTCCGGGGGCATATGACATCATCATCGGGTGCCGGAGACACTGGTTCCAGTCTTTTTAAGCGGTGCGGATGGGAGACGCTGGCTACTGGTGTGTTTTGGTGGAAAGCAGCCAGGCTGTGGAAAGCTAAACAGGGCAGGATGAACCAGTCTGCAGTTCCTGCACAGGCAGTGGATGCAGTGCCCAACACCAGCACCTCACAGGTAAGCCTGAAGTGTTTGGCCACTATCTTGCTATCCCTGTGAGTGTTCCCTCCCCCTCCCCTCTCTGTAGTAGTGGGTTATGGGGACTAATTTCTTCCCTCCTGCACGTGGTGTTTGGGAGTGTCAGGGTGGCTGTGAGTCTCATTTGGGGTCGTTTTTTATTTTTTTGTCTTACAGTCCAAGACCCAGGAGAAAGCTCAGGCACAGCCACCTAAAAGGAAATGTGCGGTGTGCGCAAACAAATTGAGCTCCTCTTGGAGCAAAGCGGTTTGTCGCAGCTGTATAGAGGGCCTTGTAAAAGATGACCCGGATACCTCTTGCCAAAAGATGCTAGCTTCTGTCAGAGATGAGCTTGCGTCTACCTTTAGTGCCTTTAGAACGCTTATTGACAAGCTCCAGACTCCAGCAGAGGGTCCGTCGTCACAGAAGACGACAGTCAGCAGCACTCCGCAGCAGGCGGACAGTGAAGACTCTGAGGCTGAGGTCAGATCTACCCGTTTCTCTCCAGAGGAATCAGGGTCAGAGATAGAGCCCGGGGATAGAGAATCCACTCGGAGCTCGAGATTTAAGTTATCCGTAGAAGATGTGGATGACTTATTGAAGACCATCTATACTACCCTTGAATTGAAAGAAGAGGAGGTTCAGCTATCCAAACATGATCTCATGTATAAGGGATTGCACAAGAAAAAATCTAGAGTTTTTCCAGTCCATAGCTCATTGATTGATACTATCAAACTGGAATGGGATAATCCTGAGAGAAAACCTTTCTTCTCTAGTAACCTAAAAAGGAGGTTTCCTTTTGATGAGGACACTACGCAGCTGTGGAATAAAAATCCCAAGCTAGATGCACCCCTTTCAAAGGTTTCAAAGAACTCGGACCTAGCGTTCGATGATATGGGTACGCTTAAGGATCCAATGGACAAGAGGGGGGATATCCTTCTCCACAGAGCCTGGGACTCTGCGGTTGGGAACCTCAAACCTGCTCTGGCCTCCACTTGTGTGGCCAGAAATCTGGAGGTGTGGTTAACCCAAATTCAGACTCCTCTGTTGGCAGGTACCTCCAGAGAGCAGATTTTGAAGTATTTTCCTCTCCTCTTTTAGGCAGTAGGTTTTTTGGCAGATTCTTCCGCAGAGTCAGTGAGAATGTCGGCCAGGACCTCGGCTTTAGTGAACTCGGCCAGGAGAAGCCTTTGGCTTAAGACCTGGTCAGGGGACTCAGCCTCCAAGTTACGCCTTTGTGGGCTCCCCTTAACAGGCGATCACTTATTTGGCCCAGGGCTGCAGGAGGCACCGGAACGCACTGCCGACAGGAAGAAGGCTTTCCCAGAGAAAAAGAGAATCCCAGCAGCCAGGAAGTTTTTTCGTGGCCAAGGCAGGCAGCAGGGTCCTAAAGGAAAGGACAGCAGGCCAAAAAACCACTGGACAGGGCACAAGGGCAGAGACAAAGGGGGGGGGGTCCTGTTTAACCCTCCTCAACAGCCCACCAAACCACAGTGACTTGCGTTCCCCGGTGGGAGGAAGATTGAGGGCCTTCTTCCCACAGTGGGCAGCAGTTACTTCAAGCCCCTTTATTCTGGACCTTGTGACCAACGGGTACAGGCTGGAATTCGCCCACCAACCACCAGAGCGGTTTTTGGTCACCTTTCCTCCCCAGGATCGGGAGAAAGCGCAGGCCCTGGGTCTCCAGATCGGAGACCTGTTGGATTAGAAGGTCCTGATTCCTGTTCCCCAGTCGGATCAGGGCAAGGGATTCTATACCCATGTATTTGTTGTCAAAAAGCCGTCAGGGAAGTTTCGACTTATCCTGAATCTCCGAGCTTTAAACAAATCAATCAGATACAAACCTTTCCGGATGGAGACGGTTTTCACTATCAAAAGCCTACTCTACTCAAACTGCTACATGGCCACGTTGGACTTGAGGGATGCTTATCTTCACATCCCTATCCACTCAGCCTTCCAGAGATATTTAAAGTGGAAGTAAACCCTCCTATCGTTTTCAGCCAAGGAAGCTGCCATCTTTGCCTCTGCTTAATCTTCAACTGCCACGGTGCTGCACATGTGATCCATTATGACACCAGCCATTGGATGGTTTGACTGGTTGAGAGCACAGCCAATGTGCAGTTAGCATTCACGGCAGTAAGGGTGTAAACGACCACGTAGTGTGGTTATTCCAACCCCGCGCTTGGAGTATGTTTAGAACTAAATATCAGTGTATACGAATCACCAATATTAATAACAAATATATTGTCAGGTTACAGTGCAATTAAATAATAATTACATATAGAATTAAATAAACACTGTTAAGCAGCTCCCTATAAAAATCAACGTGATTTTGTGGTATTGGTTAAATGGTGAAGTAGGGGCGCTAATTTATTTACACACCTCAATAATACCAGTTATTTATGTGTGTTAATGGGTAACGATTAATGCCCTCTAATGAATTCTAAAGGTGATCTGCCTGTAAGTGAGTACTAGTGCCTATCTTATGGTGCTGGAATGTTTTATTTCCCACATATACTGTGGTGCAAATAAACTAATGTTAATAATAATAGATTATTACATACTGTGACTATAAGCCCAGTGTGACGGACCTCGTACCCAAGATGTCCGCCGTAAATGCTTCCTCCGTCCGGTACCACACAATCCAAGACCCATTAGCTCAGCCAGTCACCAGACAACACCAGTGTAGGCTACATCAGGAAATAATCTTTATTTTACATGTCACACATATATACAGCCAGATGACAAGCCTAACCTAATTAGCATGAGCTAATTATCTCAATCAACACTGGGCTCCATCATTCAATTGCAGGGTTAATTAGCACATACAACAATAGGTGAAACACTCTTACAAGCCAGACTATAATCAATTACATAACAGACAGGTGGCTGGAGTTCATGAGTCATGACATTAGCGTCTCTTGCTAATATGCCAAATACACATACAGATTCTATGTGTATTGTGGGGCCAGCATGGACCTGAACCCAAGTAACACCAGCTCAGGGGTCCCAGGCTTGCAGCCCAAAAAGAGCGCTGTTCCCCCAAATGCCAGGGCCCGTAATCAGTTGGCAAGAGGCTTGCATGTAGTCCTCTCAAAAAGCCTGTGTCCTGGCTAGGTCTGTCACATTTCTCCCCTTTTGGCAGGAGACTAACACAGAAGGAGACCCCAGACGGGTTGACTCCGAAGTTAGTCAGTGGTTCCAGTCCTCTAATGCTGGGATCCACACAGTAGCCCAAACAAATAGTTCCAAACGGAGTATTCCTCACCCAGCCAACCTCTGCCTCTCTCAGAGAACATATCCGCCGCTGGGGAGAGGCCCGGACTGGTCCTTCTCCCTGGAGTCTTTTCAGCCGCTGGAGAGAAGACAGGGTGACTGGGATCACTCCGTCATGCTGTTGGGGATTTGGGCCAACCGCCCAGGATCCCGGGGGTATACAGGTGGGGACTGCAGTCCCATCCCCCTTTACAGGAAATCTGCCCTCTGTTAGTTGTGGGCAGAGACCAGCAGCACATTGTTCCGTTGCCAGCAGTTCAGCTGGGTGTAGGAGCTTCCCTACATCATCTCCTCCAGCTAACTGTTGGGGAGAGAGGCCGACTGCCCCAGCTCCCTGGAACTCCGCAGCTGTTGCTGGTGCTGGACAGAGGTGGGTAGCACTCTGCCCTGTTGCCAGCACTTCTGCTGGGGACTCCACATCCTCCGCTCTGGTTAACCGTTGGGGCAGGAGGCTGGCTTCCTCCACTCCCACATCTGGCTGCTGGGACAACATGTCTCTGGTACTGTCTCCCAGGTGCACAAATCTTTGCTGGGGAGGAAAGATCGCTTTCTCCACCCTGGCCAACTGTTGGGGAGGGACGACAAACACCTCCTCTCCCTTCTCGCCCTGTATCTGCTGCTGGGAAGTGATCGCCACCTTCTCACCCTGAGCCTCCAAAACTGACACAGGTGTGGGGCAGAGGTCTTGGACCCTCTGTCCGGTGACCAGCGCTTCAGCTGGGGAAGTTCCTTGTAACTCCCCAGATACTGCTGTTGATGCTGGGCAGAAGTTAGCAGAGCTCTGCCCTGTTGTCAGCACTTCAGGTTTGGGGGCGGCAATCTCCAGAGTTTCCACTGCCGATTCTCTTGCATGCTGCTGGACAGGCACATTCCTCCATCCAACCTCGTTTTGTGCAGTAACAGGTTTGTCAAGGTCCGTCAGCACTTGCTGCATCCGCCATAAGACCTCTGCATCCATAGCTGAGGGGGCTAGTTGGCAAAGCACTCTGTTACTATGCCACATTGCTGACTCTTCAGCCAGGATTTCAGAGCTGTCTGCTGGTATTTCCTGATAGTCCCAGGCAAAGGGAGCCCCACCCTGCTGCTGAGCAGTGTCTAGCAGCTGTATGTAGGCAATCTCCAGCTCCCATTCCTGAGCGGCCAGGAACTCCAAATCTTCCTGTGCCCAGAGCACTTCCGAGACGTTCAATCTTTGCTCTCTGTGCTCCATTATTTCCTCCAAACGCCACTCCAGATTACTCCCAAAGTCGGGGTCCTCGGACAGCCTCCAGTACAACAATCCCAGGCCATTATAATCAAAGCCTTCCGTGGGCCTGTCATCCGCTGTCCACGGGCACACTTGGGCTACATACCACCGGAGGGCTCTGTAGCTCTCGTCCAAACGCATTTCTGCCCGGATCAGCCTGCTTAACTCAGCTGTCCACTCCTGCTTCGGTTGTTCCCCCAATAACAGCAATCGTACTTCATACTGCGACCAGTACCTTACATGGATGGAGGGGAGAACTTTTCCCTGGTGTCGCTGCTCACAGGCTAGCGCTTCTTTCCAGAGTTGTAGGCGAACAGAATCATACCATCCCAGCAGGACCTGCACCGATACTGATCCTCTGTGTTGTATCCGCATCTCTCGCAACCTCCTTCCGAATTCCTCTTCCATGATGACGTATCTGTACCTCTGCTATGCGGGTCTTGGATCCAGGTGATGGTTTGGATGTGTTCACGACAAGGAAGCACGATCCCACCGCTGCCAGCCAATTGTGACGGACCTCGTACCCAAGATGTCCGCCGTAAATGCTTCCTCCGTCCGGTACCACACAATCCAAGACCCATTAGCTCAGCCAGTCACCAGACAACACCAGTGTAGGCTACATCAGGAATGAATCTTTATTTTACATGTCACACATATATACAGCCAGATGACAAGCCTAACCTAATTAGCATGAGCTAATTATCTCAATCAACACTGGGCTCCATCATTCAATTGCAGGGTTAATTAGCACATACAACAATAGGTGAAACACTCTTACAAGCCAGACTATAATCAATTACATAACAGACAGGTGGCTGGAGTTCATGAGTCATGACATTAGCGTCTCTTGCTAATATGCCAAATACACATACAGATTCTATGTGTATTGTGGGGCCAGCATGGACCTGAACCCAAGTAACACCAGCTCAGGGGTCCCAGGCTTGCAGCCCAAAAAGAGCGCTGTTCCCCCAAATGCCAGGGCCCGTAATCAGTTGGCAAGAGGCTTGCATGTAGTCCTCTCAAAAAGCCTGTGTCCTGGCTAGGTCTGTCACACCCAGTTTAAAGGTATTGATATATCCAATAAAACACTTGCGATATCCTGTCTGATTGGCTCAGAGGCACTAGCGAGTGGAACGCACGCCGGAGCGCAACAGGAAAATCACGAGGGAACCATTCTCCTATCCACCGTTTTTTCACAGCAAGCAGCCTCAGTGCCGGGTAGGCACCGAGGAATGTAAGTAGCCATTTGGCTGTTGTATTTTTATCCAAATTTTAAATAAAACAAGATTACGCTATGAGGTGTGTTTCTCTCTATTCCCACCTATGTTATCCATTCTATTTGAGCTGATCTGTGAGGAGGAAGAGTTGCCTAGAGTATGGGTGCTATTCTGTGAACAGGCACAATCCTGTACAAGCGCATTTGATTGCTTTTTAATTAAAGTAATCAACTACATGTGGTAAGCGGCCATCCAACTCTCTTGGTTTTCACTTTGGGTGTAAGAAGAATATTTATGGTGATGGTTGTCATGCGATTCCAGCAAGAGTGAATTAATATATTTTTTCAGAAAGAACTGTTGTCACGAACTTTCTCTTCAATATCACAAGTTTTTTATATATATACTTTTTTGGATGTTAATTACTATGGATGGTTTTTCAAAGAATCACATAATATTTTTTCACGTTTGAACTATGTTATAGAGGCACTATTGATTTGTGATTTTGTGCATGGTGTGATTTTTAAGTATATGAGAATACTTGAGCAAACTTATTATTATATATATATTTTTTGTTTTGCACTATATAGGGCACATAATTAATTGATTAATATCGTATGTGTTGACACGTGCAATTGTATATATCAATTATAGCTATTAGACCTTGTGCGGTGGGCTACCACCGCATAGTTATAATCTAGTGGTAACATAGCACGTATTGCCACTCAAACACCTGAGTGTTTTATTGGATATATCAATACCTTTAAACTGGGCTTATAGTCACAGTATGTTATAATCTATTATTATTAACATTAGTTTATTTGCACCACGGTATATGTGGGAAATAAAACATTCCAGCACCATAAGATAGGCACTAGTACTCACTTACAGGCAGATCACCTTTAGAATTCATTAGAGGGCATTAATCGTTACCCATTAACACACATAAATAACTGGTATTATTGAGGTGTGTAAATAAATTAGCGCCCCTACTTCACCATTTAACCAGCATTCACGGCATGCCTTTTTTTTTTTAACTGTTAAATCGATGGGTTTACTTCCGCTTTAAGATTAGCAGTGAAGATGAGGACAGGGACCCGACACTTCCAGTTTCAGGCCCTCCCCTTTGGTCTTTCCTCAGCCCCACGCATGTCCACAAAAGTGTTGGGGGAAGCCCTAGCTCCACTCAGGCTGAAAGCGATAACTATTATCCCTTACTTAGACGACCTCCTGGTGGTAGCAGCGTCATACCAGAAGCTGTTGGAGGATCTCCAGGCTGTACGGGACTTCCTACAGTCCTTAGGCTGGTTAATAAACGTAGAAAAGTCGTCCTTAACTCCGGCCCAGAAGGTGACATACCTGGGTTACGACTTTTGCTCAGTGGATCAAAGGGTCTTTCTTCCTCAGGAGAAGATTACCAAAATGATCCAATCTATGTCAGCATTGCAGACAAACCAGTCGGTCTCCCTAAGACAGGTTTCGAGGGCAGTGGGTCTGATGCCCTTATGCTTTCCTGCAGTCCCATGGGCAAGACTTCATCAACGTCCACTACAACTGTTCCTATTAAGAAACTGGAACGGGGATGCAAGGTCCCTGGAGTCAAGGGTCCGGCTTCCCACCAGGGTAAAGAGAAGCCTGTGGTGGTGGAGAGCAAGCCAGCACCTCCCATTTCCCAAAGGATTACTACGGATGCGAGTTCCTGGGGATGGGGGGCCCATCTCAACAATGCAGTGGCACAGGGAGAGTGGTCCTCGAGGGAGGCAAGGGCTTCATCCAATCAACGAGAGCTTCTAGCAGTTCACAGAGCCCTGCAGTCCTTTCAGATAGAGATCAGGGGCCACAAGCTTCAAATTCTGCCGGACAACGTCGCGACAGTCGCATACCTTAACAAGCAGGGGGGCACGAGAAGCCGGATACTCCAGTCAATTGCCCAGGAGATCCTAGTATGGGCAGAGGGGAATCTGGCTTCAATTTCAGCTGTGCACTTGAAGGGCACACACAATTGTTTAGCAGACTACCTCAGCCGTCACCGGGTAGATCGAGACAACTGGTCCCTTCATCCCGAAGTCTTTGCAGACCTCACCAGCAGATGGGAATACCCAGTAGCGGATCTGTTCGCAAACAGGAACAACCGCAAGACGGAAATGTTCTTTTCCATGAACCCAGCAGACCAATCCTTGGGGATTGATGCGCTGGCAAACCCATGGCCTTGCGGCCTATGTTATGCCTTCCCGCCGATCAGACTTATTCCAGAAGTCCTCCGGAAGTTTCTTCTAGAAGAAACAGACCTCATTCTAATTGCCATGTTTTGGCCCAAGAGGCCATGGTTTTTCCTACTACAGACTTTAGTTTCAGAGCCTCCACTGAGTCTTCCAAAGAGGGAAGACTTATTGTTGCAGGGTCCAGTATCTCACCCCCAGGTGATTTCACTAAGATTGTCGGCTTGGTATCTGAAGAGAAGATCCTAAGCGCCCAGGGGTTCTCCGACAAAGTAGTCAGGACTCTGGTAGACTGTAGAAAACCAGTAACCAAAGCCATTTATTCCAAGGTTTGGAAAAAGTTTAATTCTTGGTTATCGGAGAATCAGAGAGTAACCCACGATATTCCGGCAATTCTGGAATTTTTTTCAAGAGAGGGTTGACAAGGGTCTTTCCGTTAGTACCCTAAATGTACAAGCGGCAGCTATTAGTGTTTTCCTCCAGTTTTCGCTCCTGGAAAATCCCACTGTAGCCAGATTTTTCAAATCAATTTCAAGGGCCAGGCCAGTAGTGGTGAAAAGTTGTCCATCTTGGAACCTGTCCCTAGTGCTTCAGGCTTTGGTTGAATTTCCTTTTGAGCCTCTCGAGGATATCTCAGTTAAACTACTTACATTAAAAGTCGTTTTTCTGGTAGCTATTACCTCAGCACGTAGGGTAAGTGAGCTGCAGGCCCGGTCAGTTAGGGAGCCTTTTCTCACGATTTTTGATGATCGAGTCGTTTTAAAGACTGATCCAGGTTTTTTGCCTAAGGTGGCTAGTACATTCCACCGAACTCAGGATATTGTACTGCCATCCTTTTGTAGTTCACCGCAGGGCGAACAGGAAAGAAAGTTTAGTTGCTTAGACGTAAGAAGGATCCTCCTTGTCTATCTTGAGGTCACTAAGACCTTTAGGAAAACTGATGCATTGTTTGTCCTCTTTTCGGGGGCACACAAGGGAAACAGTGCATCTAAAGCCACACTAGCCAGGTGGATAAAGCAAGCTATCTCTGAAGCTTACAAAATTAGGGAGGTTTCTCCACCTTTTGTCACAGCACACTCAACTAGAGCCTTATCTACGTCTTGGGCTGAGAGGGCTGGTGCCTCACCGGAGCAAATTTGCAGGGCTGCCACATGGTCCAGTTACTCGACCTTCATTAAACATTATCGCCTGGATCTCCTATCAGCTCAGGAGCAGGCGTTTGGTCGTAAGGTCCTGCAGGCAGTTGTCCCTCCCTAGACTGGTAAGTTCTGGCTTATCGTCTCATGGGCTGTCCTGGAAGACGTTTTGAGAAAAGCTGAGTTAGACTTACCGGTAACTCCTTTTCTGAGAGTCTTCCAGGACAGCCGGATTCCCACCCGGTTTTGTCTAAAGTTATGTGTATTATGCATATGTTTTTCAGGGACGTCCTACGGTTCTTGAGTAGACTGACATGGGGCCTGGAGGACCGCCCTTTTATCTGGTGGGGGTAACGTGTTTCCTGTCCTGGTAGGAGGAGCCTTAGGTCTCATGGGCTGTCCTGGAAGACTCTCAGAAAAGGAGTTACCGGTAAGTCTAACTCAGCTTTTTAATAGACAGGAGCTCTCATTGATATTTGCATAGTTCTTACTGATTAACATCAAAACAAATGCAGGAAGTGATGTGTGCACATGGGCCAGAAGCAAATGTGTGGTGATGCCAAACAAATCAATGAACCCCACACACCAAATCTAACTAACACATCCACCCCCACATTGAGTAAGCACAAGTACATATCCTACACTTACCCAGCAAATGAACAGCACCTCCTCTTTGCTAAAGAGGGACCTCACCATGTCCACCTAGATGGAGATCCTGACCAGCACAGGAACTTCCTGATGATTACAATGACTCCTTTCCAGGTCAGAAGGTGAAACCACGCTCTTTTGATCACAGCTGCGAATATTTGATTGCAACCACGATTAGGATTTTTTATTTTTTTTTGTTTATTTGCAGATATGCGAATCTGTATTTCTACATATAATGATATTTGAAGGTAAACTTAAGGGAGTTCGATAGGAAATGGTGTCCCTGGGATAGCAGAAGCTGAATTACAAAGGCCCGGTTTGAGCCCTGGTTCACACCGACAGCGCAAGGAAATCGTGCAAGTTCAGCTGAACTCACACAATTTGATTCCCGCATGTCAGTCCCGACTGCGGGGGGAATTTCAGAGACATCTGTGCAGGTTTCTGCACTGATGTGAATAAAAATCACACCCCGAAGTCGCCAAAAAGTGGTACAGAAACTACTTTTGGAAATTGCGGCGCCGCACCAATTCGAACGGTGCAATTGCCACCGATTTTATATATAAAGATTGCACCTTTTATCATTTACTTGCAGGTGTGCGGGCAGTTTTAACCCCCCCGCTAGTGGCCGAAAAAGGGTTAAAACCGCCCTCAAAGCGCCACTGCAGCGGCGCTTTGCAGGCGGGTTTGGAGCGCTGCCCCATTGTTTTCAATGGGAAGGGGCACTTTAGGAGCTCCAAACATGCGGCTTGCAGGATTTTTTTTGACCGTCGGGGCTTTCACATTGGAGTGCACTGAGCGGCTCTTTCAGGGCGCTTTGCAGGCGCTATTTTTAGCACCTGCAAAGCGCCTCAGTGTGAAAGGGGCCTTAGCAATTGTGTTTTAAGGGCCCTGCTCATAGGAGCTTACAATCTAAAATTTGTCTAAACCTTAGAGTGGACACAGCTTTACTTTCAGTGAATAATGGGAAACGCATCACATTTTTATCGGCAAGATTATAGAAACATACTTGACAGTCATTATTCTTACAAAGCATTCCAACATAATATTACACACACACACACACACACACGCATGGCCATATAAACCCACTTTTGATTGAAACAATGCACAAGAATTTCAGCAAACAAACAGCCCTAGTTGGGCGTTTGTCGATGTGTACAATATCATTCCTTCTCCCCCACAAATAACAGCAAAATAACTGGCCTTCGCAGGCCAAACAAATCCCCTCTACTGCAGCCCTTTATATAAGATAGGTTGTATTGTTAGCACACTGCCTTTGCACATTATTGACTACTACAGGCGTTTTCTGTCAGGGACGTTCAGAGGCAGGAAAAAAAAGCCTTCTCTATTGCGTTTTCTGGAGAAGTTTAGGAGCTGTAAAAACGTCAGTCTCTCCTAAACTCCTCTTATCTCCTCTTATTTCTTCTGAACGTTAAGTTTCAACATTTTTTTTAGTTAAAAAAAAAAAAAAAAAAAAGTGTGTTGTTACTGTACATAATTTCCTGGCTTTTGCAGAGGGGCATGTAGTGCAAAAAATGCCTATAAACAAAATGCTCTTAAACTCTCAGACTCGCCTAAACTTTGTACAATATGCTTTCAATTTGCGTCTTATGCCACGTTTTTAAAGCTAAAAACGTTGAAGTTTTTTCTGCTCCTAGTGTGCATGGAGCCTAAAAACATGTGACTTGTCATGAGATTTAGACCTGTCAAATTGCATGACAGGTCGCACCGGTGTGACAGGGGCTTAGACCTAGAAGCTGATGCACCAAAACTGCACCAGATTTTGCTCTCTCCAGTTTTAGTAAATCAACCACATGCTTCTACTGATCAGCTTCATCATCTACGCAGAAAGTAAATTCCTTCTTCATGGAGAATATTAGGCCCAAGCCCACTTGAGTAATTGCTTTTTTTTTTTTTACCAGGCTTCCACTAACGTTCTTGTGTTTTCACTCCTCCCTTTTCCCATTCTATCCTTCCTTACCCCATGTCTCCTGATCCAGATCTTTCATTTCCTATGCCCTTCATCATTACTCTGCACAACCCTTTCCACCTTCTCAAGTTAAAGGGGTTTTAAAGGTTCGCGTTTTTGCATAGGATGCATTAAGGTGAAAAAACATCCGACAATACCGCCCTCCCCCAGCCCCCCCGTTTTACTGAGCCCGTTCAACTGCTGCGCTCGCCCCCGATCTCCTCTTCGCCCCTCAGCCTGGCAGTTGATTGACTAGAGTGGATGGATTGAAAGCAGCGCAGCCATTGGCTTGCGCTGCTGTCAATCACATCCAATGACCCGGGGGGCGGGGTTGAGTGATACAGTGAGCGGCCATAGCTGCCGGCTGTATCACGGGAGCTATTGTAGGGTGTATAGCCAGCTTTAGAGATGGGGGGGGCTGTATAAACTGTATTTAGCTTCAGATACATACAGTGCCTGCAGTGGGATGAGAACATCCCATCCCTCACCCCCAACACAATTGAGTTTGGCTGAGCGGAACCCAGCCTTTCACATTGAGCTTTGCAGTCTATGAAGTGCCCTGTCAAAGGCTGAGTACAGCTCAGCACAACTCGATTTTGTTCCGGGTGTGGAATGGAAAGTTTCCAACGCAGAGCTATATAATGTGTATAGCTGAGGCTACATACAGTTTATACAGTGCTCCCACCCACTGCATCTCTTAGTGAAGATTATAATTTGTTTGGACCCGCTTGATCCAAACCATTTAAACGTCCTTTAAAAGCTGGAGCGTGGCCTTTTTTTATTTATTTTTTATTTCAGAAAAAGAAAAGTTACATAACAGAGCCTTTGGGCATTCCCCGGCTCAAGGTGTATAAAACATTAGGCAAGGCATATCATACCTTAACTACTGGCCTAAACTAGTTAAACAAGTTAAACAACAAAACAACCCCATAGCTTGCTGCTAAAAATAACAGGATAAGTGTAGTGCTCAGCAATTTACATATATATGTGATATACAACAGGTATCACCCAAGAAACAAGTGGGTGTTTTTAGGCACGTGGTTAGTCAGTATGCTCCCCTGGGGGGGCAGTCAGAGGAACCATCATCTCATATGTAAATCAAATCAGACCGAAAGTCCTACAGGGTCTTCTTGTTCTACAGTTGTCGTTTCAGACTCTAGCCATATGTTCCAAACCTTTTGAAACTTTAGGGGACATCCTCTACCAGAGTATGTTTCTTTATATAAGGGTACTGCAAGGTTGACTAATGATTTCCATGCATTCAGGGTAAGGGCAGATGTGGGAGCTCTCCACTTGAGTATGATGAGTTTCCTGGCATAGAAGCGAAGCAATCCTAGTAGTGTACGAACTGCCCTCGAAGGGGCAAGAGCATCCACCAGGCCAAGCAGGCAAATCTCTATCTTTTGGGGTATAGGAATTGTGATCAGTTCAGTGATGAAGGTTGTAAATTGTGGATAATGGTTTAGTTAATATTTCTTGACGTAGAAGCAACTCCGTGTTTGACTGGTAAAGGGTCAGGGGAGAGCCCCCGAACGGTGCCCTGTAGGCGTGGCGGAGCTGCAGGAATGGGAAGAAGTACACATTGGGTAAGTCGAATCTAGATTTAAGTTGGTCAAATGTCAGCAGTGCACCATTCTCACAAATATGATGTAAATATCGAATACCCTGTGACGTCCAAATGACCGGGTTCGGGATGGAATAGAATTCAGGTAAAGAAGGATTAATCCATAGTGGGGTATTTGGGGAACGCACCTGGGGATCGGCCACCCGGGGGCCGGCCGCCCCAGACCATGCTCTAAGCACCGTTTTCATTGAGGTAGTGAGGGGATGTGGAGCCCTGGTACCTCACAATAAAATATTCTGCAGTGCTTCGAATGACCCCACAACGTCAGCCTCCAAGGCAACTGCTGCATTGGTGGCATCCGATATGAGCCAGTTGTGAGCATGGGTAAGCATTGTCGCAATAAAATAAATGAAGAAATCAGGGCAGGCCAGGCCCCCCTAGGTCCAAGGTCTTTGGAGAATGGAAACGGAGAGGGCCGGAGCCCCACAAAAAAATGGATATGTGAGAATTTAGCCACTTAAAAAGTGCCTTGGGCATCCACATTGGAGAATGGCGCACTACATACGGAAGAGGGGGTAGTAATTTCATTTTAATTAAATTGATCCTTCCAATAAATGTGAGGGGGAGGTTAGCCCACGCTTTCAACCTATTTTGAAAATTGGGAGGGAGAAGGTTAAGCTTGCAGAAGTCCTGTACTCTGGGGGAAATATGGATGCCAAGATATTTTATACTCTCAGCCCATTGAAGTGGAAGTGATGGATCCGCTAACTGTGTAGCACCCGGATCCACTGGCATTATCTGGGACTTGTTCCAGTTAACTCAGTCCTGACATGTCAGCAAAGCGTGAGAGGAGCTCTAACGCTGCCTGGAGGGAGGGCCCTGGATCCTGGAGGAAAAGGATAATATCATCAGGATAAAGTGTTATTTTTTCCTCCAGGAAGCCGACCTGCACCCCCCGACAGCATCGAGGACCGTAGTGCAACAGCCAGGGGCTCAACCATCAGGGAGAAAAGGGAGGGGGATAGAGGACACGCTTGTCGGGTGCCTCGCTCCAGAGGGAATGAAGAGGATAACACCCCTCCAAGTTTAATCTGTGCTGTCGGTTTCTGGTGTAGCGCCCACCCCATTTAGGTGGTTGTTTGTTTTGGGAGAGGGGGGTGACAGAATAGAGGGGGGTGTGGCCACCTACACTCTGGCTCAGATAGATCCCCTTTACCTTCCATTGGAAATGTTCTGGAAGGGAGGCAGGACTTGGGACTGGAGTGCAGGCAGCTTGTATGGAGAGCTCTGGACCAATCATTAATTTTGTGTTGGCAGGGGCAGGACTCGCATATAAGCTGGGGGTCACATGCTTCCTAGAGGAGGAGTAACCCCAGTTGCTGGATAGCAGGAGAGGACTTGAAGACCTGAGGGTTCAGAGACCTCAGAGCTGGATAGTCCAAACAACAGCTATGTAATCTGGAGGAGCAGGAGGAAGTAGATGAAAAGAGGACGGAGGAAACTGGGATCGACCTTCTGTGGCAATCATGGACTGTCGATGGGAGAGAGCAAGGGAGTGCAACCCAGCCGTGCTTATCCGTCAAGGACACTTTCCTGAACGCCGGGAGGATTGCAGGAGTCAAGACAGGCAGGGGAGGCCTGGGGCTTCTAAAATCCATAACCCACAGCTCATTCAGAGTGACGCTGGTCGGTTCATTAAAGGAAAGTACATGGAGACAAAAATCAGGAACCAGATTATTGGAGGCAACTCATATCCTCTAATTGCAATGTAACATTCCTCAAGCTCAAGCAATAAAGTTTTCTTAAGTTTCATGGACTGTCTGCTGTTTATGGAATTCATGCATGGGGTAGAGGAACAGAACAAGTTAACACAAAGGTAATGAACAATTTAGCAGCTCCCAAGGGAGTAGTGCGCTACACTGGTATAAGAGCTGAATTTTCTAAAAGTGGGGCCAAAACCACATATCTTGAGTACCTCCTCCATGTAGGGCCAGGCAACAGAATCAAAAGGTCCAAGGCAACCAAGACTCTGGTACTCTGTTCTGTAGGAGGAATTTGTAAGTGGGTGAACACCCAAAGAATATTAACATCCGTCGACTTCCCTGGCATGAAGCCAGTTTGATCCATTTTTACTAAGAACTGGAGGATCCCCATCAGTCTGGTGGCTAGCACTTTTGTTAGTATCTTTAAATCATAATTTAGAAGGGATATGGGTCGATATGCTGAACAGTATGAGGCATCCTTCCCTGGCTTTTGTATCAGTACTATGTGAGCTTGCGACATTGAGTCAGGTAGGCTTCCTGCTTCTAAACTAAGGGCATACAATTTTTGGAGACGCGGGACTAAGTCAGCTATGTACATTTTGTACCAGTCTCCTGGGAGCCCATCAGGACCCGGTGTCTTGTTAGGGGGAAGCAAGCGAATTGCCGTTTCAATCTCAGTCACCGATGTCTCCACCTCTAGGGAGGCAACGTCCTCCTCTGTCAAAGTTGTTCGAGTCAGTTTGCGGAGATGCAAGAGGTGGCCAGGGGGTATCTGCGAGGTGGTAGAGCTATACAACGAGGCGTAAAAAACGTTGAATTCATTAAGGATGTCAGACGTGTCTGAAGTGACCCCCCCCCCCCCGCAGCAGTATGTATTGTGGGTATAACTGTTTGAAATTTGGGGTCGGGCACCAGACTGGCTAGGAGCCTCCCGTTCTTGTCCCCATACTCAAAAATTCTGGCCCTGAGCAAGCTCTCTGATGAGGCAGTCAAACCAGAAAGGTGTAAAGAGAGTGCCCTTCGAGCCTGTGCCAGGGAGGAATATGCCCCAGGAGAAGAGTCCAACGCAAATACCTCCTCTGCCGTACTCACCCAAGACTCTAGTTCTTTAGTCTCGGAGGCATAGTCCACCCTGGCAGCTTTAATTGCAGCTATGTAATCCCCTCTTATAGTTGCCTTAAAGGCATCCCAGGTCACCTGTGCATTGGTCACATTGTCATTACAGTCCCAATATTGGGCAGTTTTCCCTTGCATATTCTCTTCTACTTTTTCATCCTGTAGCCAGCGTGTTGCCATTCGCCAGCAACCTTTGCACTCCCCCACTCTAAGCTGCAGAATGACCTCTAGGGGGGAATGGTCTGAAATACCCACCGGTAGGTAAGTTGCTGAGGCCACATACGGGAGTGTAGCCGGCGAGCAAAAAGCCAAGTCAATTCTGGAGCCAGAGCGGTGGACCGCAGATAAGTGGGAGTACCGCTGTGCTTGTGGATTTTTCCATCTCCAGACCTCTGTAAGCTGCAGGGCAGAGGCCCATTGCCCCAATTTGTGGTCCAGCAGCCTGGTTGGATTAGAGGTGTCCAAAGTCTGGTCCAGAATGCCATTAAAATTCCCTGCTATGATATGTCTAGTGACCATATAAGGAGCCAGTCTGTCATACACCGAGTATAGATGTGGAAAAAGGATGCAGAACATAAATGTTCACAAAGGTGAACATCTGGGCATCTATGTACAACAGCAATATGACAAACTGTCCCCCAGGGTCTGAAATAACATGTTCCACCTGGCAGTTCAGAGACCTGTTCAGGAGAATGGACACCCCTCTGGCATAGTTAGAGTATGTGGCGTGGAAAGATTGTCTCACCCATCTCCTGCAAAGGGCCAAATATCTACTGCCCGTCAAATGGGTCTCCTGAAGAAATATTTTATATGGGGCTTATGTGCTTGCAGATACTTTTTTATTTTTATTTATTACAGGATTTATATAGCACCAATAGTTTACGCAGCGCTTTACAATATAAAAGGGAGACAATACAGTTATAATACAATAAAATACAAGAGGATTAAGAGGGCCCTGCTCCGAAGAGCTTACAATCTAATAGGGTGGGGGAGGTGGTACAAAAGGTTGCAACTGTGGGGAATGAGCTGATGGAAGTGGTAAAAGACTAGTTGGAGACGTGATAGGCTTCCCTGAAGAGATGAGTTTTCAGGGATCGCCTGATGGTAGCTAGAGTAGGGGATAGCCGGACAGGTTGAGGTAGCGAGTTCCAGTGGATGGGAGAGTGCCTAAAAAACATATATATAGATGGCGCTGTTGCTCTGTATTCGATATTTTGCAATTCCCTTATGTTAAATAACAAATAGCAATAGCAACAGAACTATCATAGTATGTAAACATATTTTGTATTCTACAAGAAATAATGATAATGGAGGGAACAAAACCTTTGATCTGTGGCATGCAAGCTAATTAACAGTCCAAGGCAGCCTTCAGAACGGGAAGTTGAGAGCAAACTCCAAAGTACATGTAAAAGAAAGCACAGAAGAGAGGCGCCACCGAGTTAAGATAGTAAGCATTTTATTCCACAAAAATAAGGTGCATATAACCACTTACATTTAAGTAGAGGTAATTCAGCACAATAAGAAAGTCCTCTGGAGCGTCATGTGTGCACCAAGTCCGTTTGTTTTAGTCCAGTGCGGCGTCCTGTCCAGCAGGATGAAGGAGTGCGCCTGTTCCTTCCATCTACAGTGTGCATGCTCCGAAACGCCGTAGGCTTAGCTGTGATGTCATCACGCCCGACGTTTGTTTGAATCATCTGACCGGAGCCAAGCCTCGCTCTCGGTCCAACAAGCCAGTATCACCAACGCTAGAATATCCTGCTGGACAGGACGCCGCACTGGACTAAAACAAACGGACTTGGTGCACACATGACGCTCCAGAGGACTTTATTATTGTGCTGAATTACCTCTACTTAAATGTAAGTGGTTATATGCACCTTATTTTTGTGGAATAAAATGCTTACTATCTTAACTCGGTGGCGCCTCTCTTCTGTGCTTTCTTTTAGATGGGAGAGTGCCACCTGTCATCAGTGCCACCTGTCATCAGTGCCACATATCAGTGCCATCTGTCATCAGTGCCACCTGTTATCAGTGTCACATATCGGTGCCATCTGTCATCAGTGTCACAAGAAATGAGATAGGTCACCAGAACATCAGGTGTGATAAATTTTGTATGATTCGCACCACAGTTTGTGGACTCTAACTTTCACAAAGACCAAATAGTATCCACTAATTTGGGTTATTTTACTAAAGATACGTGGCAGTATAAATTGTGGCCAAAATTTATGAAGAAAAATTAATAAATTTCCTAAATGTTATCACAGAAACAAAGAAAAATGTGTTATTTTTTTCAAAATTTTCAGTAATTTTTCATTTATAGCGCAAAAAATAAAAAACCCAGAGGTGATCAAATACCACCAAAAGAAAGCTCTATTTGTGGGGAAAAAAAAGGACAAAAATTTCATGCAACAGTGTTGCATGACTGAGTAATTGTCAAAGTGTGAGAGCACCGAAAGCTGAAAATTGGTCTGGATAGGAGGGCGTTTTAAGTGCCCGGTAAGCAAGTGGTTAATTTGATTCAAACCCCCTCACATAT
The DNA here is from genome assembly GCA_028564925.1 of Lithobates sylvaticus. Lineage (NCBI taxonomy): Eukaryota > Metazoa > Chordata > Amphibia > Anura > Ranidae > Lithobates > Lithobates sylvaticus. Next base: position 438,410,370 of record CM053028.1, read on the forward strand.
GCTTTCACTCCCCTGATGCAGTAGTTCTGAGCTCAGTGTTTTAGAGCATGCTCCTGTAATGGTGAAGGTTAACAGGGCCGATCCTAGGGTCACAGACACCTGGGTGCGGAAATATTTCTGGCGCCCCCACATGGGCGTGATCATCTTACTACCCCCCCCCCCCTTTACAAATATTTCTATGGCTACGACTCAAACACAGAGATGCTCCCCTAAGAAGTCTTCATTACCCTGGAATCCTTCCATGATCTTTTAACAATAAAGAAAATTAGTACACTAATGGGACCTGGAGGAGGGGTCTCTCTAATGCACACAGAGAGGGCGTCTGTTAGAAAGAGCCCCCAGACATACTACAAGAGAAGGTCAGAGACTGCAGCCATAGTACAGGAGAAGGTCAGAGACTGCAGCCATAGTACAGGAGAAGGTCAGAGACTGCAGCCATAGTACAGGAGAAGGTCAGAGACTGCAGCCATAGTACAGGAGAAGGTCAGAGACTGCAGCCATAGTACAGGAGAAGGTCAGAGACTGCAGCCATAGTACAGGAGAAGGTCAGAGACTGCAGCCATAGTACAGGAGAAGGTCAGAGACTGCAGCCATAGTACAGGAGAAGGTCAGAGACTGCAGCCATAGTACAGGAGAAGGTCAGAGACTGCAGCCATAGTACAGGAGAAGGTCAGAGACTGCAGCCATAGTACAGGAGAAGGTCAGAGACTGCAGCCATAGTACAGGAGAAGGTCAGAGACTGCAGCCATAGTACAGGAGAAGGTCAGAGACTGCAGCCATAGTACAGGAGAAGGTCAGAGACTGCAGCCATAGTACAGGAGAAGGTCAGAGACTGCAGCCATAGTACAGGAGAAGGTCAGAGACTGCAGCCATAGTACAGGAGAAGGTCAGAGACTGCAGCCATAGTACAGGAGAAGGTCAGAGACTGCAGCCATAGTACAGGAGAAGGTCAGAGACTGCAGCCATAGTACAGGAGAAGGTCAGAGACTGCAGCCATAGTACAGGAGAAGGTCAGAGACTGCAGCCATAGTACAGGAGAAGGTCAGAGACTGCAGCCATAGTACAGGAGAAGGTCAGAGACTGCAGCCATAGTACAGGAGAAGGTCAGAGACTGCAGCCATAGTACAGGAGAAGGTCAGAGACTGCAGCCATAGTACAGGAGAAGGTCAGAGACTGCAGCCATAGTACAGGAGAAGGTCAGAGACTGCAGCCATAGTACAGGAGAAGGTCAGAGACTGCAGCCATAGTACAGGAGAAGGTCAGAGACTGCAGACATACTACAAGAGATGATCAGAGACTGCAGACATACTACAAGAGATGATCAGAGACTGCAGACATACTACAAGAGATGATCAGCCTGCAGACCTAGTACAGGAGAAGGTCAGAGACTGCAGACTAGGGATGAGCCGAACACCCCCCGGTTCGGTTTGCACCAGAAGCTGCGAACGGACCGAAAGGTTGCACAAACCCTATTAAGATACAATGGACGTGAATGTTCGAAATATAGAGTGCTAATTATAACAGCTAATATGCAATGTTATTGTCCTAAAAGGGGTTTGGGGACCCGGGTCCTGCCCCAGGGGACATGTATCAATGCAAAAAGAAGTTTTAAAAACTGACATTTTATCGGGAGAAAAAAAAAAGTGAAATATTCCTTTAAATATCGTACATGGGGGGTGTCTAAAGTATTCCTGTGAAGTGGCATGTGTTTCCCGTGTTTAGAACTGTCCCTGCACAAAATGACATTTCTAAAAGGGGGAAAAAAAAAAGCCATTTAAAACTGCTTGCAGCGTTAATGTAATGTCTGGTCCCGGCAATATGGATGAAAATCTTTGATAAAAATGGCATGGCTACCCCATCACCTGCCCCCCCCCCCCCCAGCCCATTACCAGCCCCTTTGGGTCTTGTATGGATATTAAGGGGAACCCCGCACCCAAAACAAAACCCTATATACTCTGAACAGCAGTATACGGGCGGTGCAAACAAGACAGGGACTGTAGGTTTGTTCTTAAGTAGAATCTGTTTGTAATTTGGAACAGGTAAATTGGGCAGGTTCAACTCCTTTTGCAGCTCAGCCAGCCGATCACTGGAATTATATGATCGGCGGAAATGCACACAGACTTTCCTGGCCTGCCTCAGGACATCCTGTAAGCCTGGGTACCTGCCCAAGAACCGCTGCACCACCAGGTTAAGGACGTGAGCCACACAGGGCACATAGGTCAGTTGTCCCTGTCGCAGGGCAGAGGAGGTTGGTGCTATTGTCGCAAACCACCATTCCTGGCGTGGCGTCAACCACCTCTCGGCCTGCCCTTGCAGAGCTGACAGAACCTCTGCACCAGTGTGGCTCGTGTCTCCCAAACACCAGCGCAAGCACGGCATGGCATCTTTTTGCCTGCGTACTTGCGTAGCCCTTTGAACGCCTACGGAGCACCGCTGGTTCCGAGGATAAAGCCCCGAAAGAGGCCATGGAGGAAGACGAGGAGGGGGGTGGAGGAGAGAGGTGTGTCACAACCAGTAGTAGCATTTGAGGCGTGGTGGCGGAACCTCCTCCAACACTACTGCACCTTGTCCTGCATCCTTCCCAGCTGCCAAAAGAGTGACTCAATGGGCTGTGAAAAATAGGCAGCGTCCCTGTCCATGCCTGCTGGAGCATGCGTCAGCGCCAATATGCACCTTACCGCTGACCGCCCTGTTCAGCGAGGCATGGACATTGCCTTCCACATGCCAGTAGAGAGCCAGAATAGCCTTCCGTGAACCTGCCACCCGCATTTGGGAACCTGCCACTGAGGAAGCGCACATTCCACAAACTCACGGAAGGGGGCAGAGTCTACCAACTGAAAAGGCAGCAGTTGAAGTGCTAGCAACTTAGCCAAGCTAGCATTCAACCGCTGGGCATGTGGGTGGCTGGGAGCGAACTTCTTTCGGTGGTGCAGCAGCTGGGGCAGGGAAATTTGCCTGGTATAATCGGACGTCTGTGTACCGATAGCAGATTGCCCGCAAGTACTTGGCTGCGACACACCTAATTCTACACCTTCATTCCTCTCAGTGCAGGTTTCAGAGAGGACTAAAAGGTATAGTGGGGTTGGAGATCCCAGCTGATGAGGAGGAAGGAGCGGTCCGCTTTGTTCTTTGGTGTGGGTCTTTTAGGTGTGCTTGCCAACGGACTGCATGGCAGGTCGACATGTCTGGTCAAGCACGTGGTGCCCAAGTGGCTGAAGTTTTGGCAACGTGAGATACACTTTAGACATATGTTGCAAATGGCAACGGTGCGATCTGCTGCACACGTCTGAAAAAAAGCCCACACCAAAGAACTTTTGGAATAACGCGCAGAGACAGCAGCGCCCTGCACATGCGGAGCTCTGTGGTGTGATGCAGTTGGTGTGCTGCCCTTAAGCTGGCCCCTGGAGGGCACCCTGCCTCGTTGGAGATGTGCCTCCTCCTCCCTCCTATCAGGCACCTACGTGGAGTCAGTGACCTCATCATCCCCTCCCTCATCACTGGAGCCAATCTGGCAGTATGCTGCAGCTGGGGGAACATGACTGCCAGATAGCTGACCTTGTTGGGCACTCCCTCTCTCTGAGCTCATGTTACTGCCTTCCTCCAGCTAGGTTCCATCATCGGAGCCTTCTAAACGCTGAGCATCCTCCTGGAGCATGTACCCAACACTGTGGTTAAACAGTTCGGGGGACTCTATTTTTTTTTTCACAAGAAATATAACTATATTTAGAAGAGAAAAATGGGACTTTGAAAGCGCACATACAAAAATATGAAAAATATAAAATTTAGACAAAATTGACAACATATACATATTTAAAAGAAATGCATCACTAAATGCATATTGAAAGTTTGCAATGTCGATAAGTCTCTACATGTTTTGCCTCAAATAAGGCTTCTTCAGGAGAGCTGCTAGTATCGCAAATGCTATGTTCACTAGAATGGAAAAACAGAAAATCAAAAAAACACACAAACACAATAAATCAAAAAACATCCGCCATAGAAGACACCAAGAGGGCAAAGATTGATCCTCGGGTCTGACCTGTGCATTCAGGAGAACAAATTTGCAATCCGCAATTAGTTTGGGTATATAGGGGTTCAAAATTGATGCAACCACAGAGGGATAACGTATCCAAGACGTTCACATCTTAGAATCCATCTATTGGATTTATATGGGGAAAAAGTCATTTAGGTGGCACGCAAAGACCAATCATATAGAGAAACACATATGATTGCAAACATAAACACCCAAATTGGAAAGCCTACCTAGAGTCTTATTAGAAAAGGTGAAATCCCAGAAAAACAGGGACAGCCACCAAATCCTTCCTTTCAAAAGACAACTTTCAGCAATAAATGCGGAACAACCCTATGGAATGATAATGAGGAGTCGGTTAACTAATACTATAGTATTGCAACTCCCCCTAAGGAATTATTATTACCTGCAGAAAAGTTTACTCCTCCAGATTAATTCTTCCAAGAAAGATCTAAAAGGAAATAGTAAACTGAAGGTATAGATATCCCAAAATCCCTCTAAAAAAAAAAAAAAAAAAAAAAAGAAAAAAGAAGAAAAAAGAAAAAAGAAGAAAAAAGAAAAAAGAAAAAAGAAAAAGAAAAAGAAAAAGAAAAAGAAAAAGAAAAAGAAAAAGAAAAAGAAAAAGAAAAAGAAAAAGAAAAAGAAAAAGAAGAAGAAGAAGAAGAAGAAGAAGAAGAAGAAGTCTAAACCAAAAAGGGGTGAATTAAAAAAAAAAGTATTTTTACCTCCTAGAAGTCCAACTCAGATGGCCCCAGTGGATCAGCCAAACCAGACTGATCTCCAGTATCCTTTTATATCCCTCTATCCTGTCTGTGAGGACACAAGTAGCGTCATAATAGAGGCGCCGTTGCGCCGGAAGTGACGCCGACACCGGAAGCGAAGGAGCCGCAACAGGAAGGGCACTTATACAGCGTCCCTCCAGCGACACCACAAAACCCAGACCGAAAATTACGCCAATTGCAGGGGCAGCGGAAGTGATTCAAATGCATCCATAAAGATGCCAACATTCAATTCAATATAGAAAGGCCAATTGCCATTGATATCGATAAGATGGAAAAATTCACTAAACCGCTCCAAAAGCAAAAGCGGTCTAACCTCAGGACTTGTTAGAGAAACTGATTGCTGACCTAAACAGATAGCACATCAGAAAACCGCCTCCTTAACGGCACAGACCGATTACAGCTCAAATTTGAACCAAATCGTAAAGTGCCTTGGGTGTCCCTATGGCACATCAGAACCATACCCGACCAATATACTGCAAGAATGTCCCACAAAAATTGTGGGACATATTGACAGGAGTAACCATAATGATTATATGACCCCTGTTGACTACGAACAAAACAGGATGCAAATAAAACATCTCTCAAGAACTGCCCCAGATAAACTCACGAGTCAAGCAGGGCCCTCCCATTCATCAACATACACTGATTTTAACAGTACAAATTATACTCAAAACATATTTAATAGGTACACTTGAAAAATCATAATATAATGAGATAGTTAAACCTCTTGACAATGGCGACACAGCCTATAAGGGCTTGAAGAGCAAGGACTCGTTTAGGCCCGGGTGGACTGTGGCACTTAAATTGTGAATCCATTTGGATTCTCTTTGAAGGAGAATTTTATCAATATAGTTCTGGGGACTCCTCAGGAGGACATGGTGGGGCTAGGGAAGGAGTGACTGATGCCATTGAGCCGAGAGAAGAGCGATTGCTCGTCATCTTCTGCCGACATCGCTGGAACAGGTAAGTGTAGCTGCCGACTTATTTTTTGTGCAGGTGGCCATCCTCTAAGTGAAACACTGACTGTCTACAGCCAGCACAATCACCTGCCTGCCACAGTATAGAGACTAACAGGAACGGATCTAGCTAAACTCAATACAGTATACATACACCACCTAGGATGCATATATATCCTCTACACACTAACAGCAGCTAACTGACTCGCCTGCCTGCTCTAACTCAATAGAAATGGCACGGTCTCTCTCTGTAAACTCTCTCCTTTCACAATCACAACTCCAACACACTACACAAGGCCGCCGAGCCTGAGCCATAATTGGCCAAAGCCATCCTGGCTTTGGCCAATTACGGCTCTCCGTTTTTTCTGCGCTGTGATTGGCCAAAGCATGCGGGTCATAGTGCATGCTTGGCCAATCATCAGCCAGCAATGCACTGCGATGCCGCAGTGAATTATGGGCCCTAACGCGCCACTCGAATTTGGCGCGAACGGCCCATAATGTTTGCAATTCGGCGAACGATCGAACAGCCGATGTTGGAATCGAACATGGGCTCGACTCGAACACGAAGCGCATCCCTACTGCAGACATAGTACAGGAGAAGGTCAGAGACTGCAGGCACACTACAGGAGATGGCTAGAGACTGCAGTTCCTAAGGATGGAAGTAGATAATGGCCGACCAGACCCCGAAATACAGCAACATCAGTTCTTCTGATCAGGAGTCCGCTCACTCTGGGTTGCCCGTGGCGACTCCACTGGGTAGTGCTCAGATTTGTATTCTGGCAAGGACTCCCTTTCTTCACCAGGGATGGCTCCAGGCTGTGCGCCCCCCCCACAGCAGGTGTCCCCCAACAGAGCCCCCCCACAGCAGGTGTCCCCCCAACAGAGCCCCCCCACAGCAGGTGTCCCCCAACAGAGCCCCCCCACAGCAGGTGTCCCCCAACAGAGCCCCCCCACAGCAGGTGTCCCCCAACAGATCCCCATGCACGTTGCAGAGGGGCGTGGCATCTTTGGTTACTAGGAGAGCGTCACTCGAACAGCATTTCTGGGAGTGCACTGGATGATTGGCAGCAGCTCCAGCCAACCCAAAAGAGAAGAGCCGACACACGCAGAGGGGGCGGGGCAGTCATGACTGCCCCACGCGCACCGGACAGAAAAATTAGTGGAGTCTAGTACCAGGACGTGTTCCGGTACTAGTCTCCACAGGAGGTACTCAGCATGGATTCAGGGGACAGCGGGAGCGGTATGCGCTCTTGTCAGTTACCGGCGGGATGGGGAACTGCAGCCCCCGCTAAATGCGCTCCACCTCTGGACACAGACGAGGAGGGAGAGGAGCAGCACTCTGGAGCTTTGGCACCCCCACCTCTGCGGCGCCTGGGTGCGGAGCACCTCGCGCATCCTGCCTAGGATTGGCCCTGTGGACAGCATGAAATGCATGCAGTTGTAGTGCAAGCTTTTGAGAATTAAAAAACAGCCACAGAGGAGACCACACCTGCACAGTGATCCACTGCAGATTACATCTACTTTGCCCTTTGAAGAGCAAACAAGCCCCAAGTCAGTTTTGAAGGATAACAATAGTTTAGATTTAATATATTTATTTAAAAGTTGTCTAGATTTAAAAACACATGTCACAGAAGACTCTTCTACAGACTTGATTGCACTTTGGATGGCAACTGCATATACCAGTATTACACAAGAAAATAATACATATGAACATATAATACATACAGCCAACATGATACATCTATACCAATAGCCAGCACTTGGTTATAGGTTGTTTGCCATAACTTAGCATTTTCCCAGGTTTGGAGAAAGTGAAGAAAGATTAGAACATCCGTCAAGGTTTTTCTGCTCCGTGTCCACAAGTGAAAGGTTTTCCTGTACTTTGATGCCATCTTGATAGGAGGCAACAATTAAAAATTGCACCATGGGTAAGCAATAAGTTTGTTTTTAATTGCTGTGTCCCAGGTATATTTCCTCTCATTTCCTGTTTGTGACATGTACCACCAGAGACTGAAAACCTCAACAATAAGCAACATGGCAATAAACATGACAGGTTTCTAACCCTATACCACTATCCAGAATGAAAAAAATGGAGAGTTCTACCTAAAAGAATACACCTTCCCTGCTACAATATTGTTTTAGCGCCAATAACTGCCACTGTGCATTATCTATAATTCACACCCAAAAGTCACTTACTGTAATGCAGACACATGTTGATAAAGGCATAAAGAGTATGAGGATGAAGCCCAGATCTAAGCCATGCATGGATTATGGGTCGGCTAGTACAGGGCCCTCCTCACTCTACAGAAGCAGACATTTTTTCAGTTATACGGTTCAAAACGCTGCTTTAAGTACCTACCCCCAACGGTTGTCACTTTACTGCACTACTAAAAACGTCAAGTCTTGATAAGGAACACACTTTAGGAAATGCTGCTCTATGATAAAAATTTTGTTTTTACATCAAGCAATGTACAGCCTAAAAGATACATTTTATATACAGTTTGGAAAGTTAATAAAATACCTGCATTGCTTGTGTGGAGACTTGCATAAAAACATTGCATATTAGAACACCTGAGCTGCTTTTCTCTTTCCCATAAAAATTGTGTATACCAAAAGCAGCTAATAAAAAATAAACATTTTTAAAAGCCTGTGAACATTAAGCCAAAGCAACACAAAGTACAGCAAGTTTTCAGGTGGTCTTTGAGAGACACCCAAATACATAAATCCTTGAACACATTTCTGCAAACAAACAATATAAAAAGGTAAGTGGATAGAAGGTAATCAGATCATTACTGCTGCTGAAAAAAATAAAAAAAATAACGCATTCAAAAACATAAGAAGCTTTTGCAGGTATGGTGCTGGGAGGGTGAAAGGACATTTTCAATTAAAAACAACTCCATTCTGAGCAAGAAAGGTGTTAGTCTAAGCCCAAGTGATCAGCATTCTAGATTCATGCATCAGACTCAACCCAGAGCTTCCCAATTGGCTGATCTTTGGCTTCCTGTATGATGTCTTCACTTAGCTGTTGAATTGCACTGTGGACTTCTTCCATACTTTGGGCTGCATCAATCACCTGTTAGTAAAAAAAACAAACAAACACAACTGAAATAAGCAAATTCAAATAAAGTAGTTTATCCACAAACATAACAAAATCTTGAAGGACCCATTTGCCTCTTTGCTGTGTGTTGACAAACATTATACTTTGTGTAAACTTGCATTGTGTTAAGACAGTTCATTCATTCGAACGACCCATTCATTTGAATAGGCTGCAAACATACATGCACCATTTTTTTGACATAGTGCACCACAGTCCACATGCTGTGTGTGGGTGCCATTCAAATGAATGGCACAGCAGCACACTGCAGTAAGAGCAATAATATTCTGAAAATAAAAGTGAAGTCACA
>CM053028.1:438420025-438506627 GCA_028564925.1 Lithobates sylvaticus
CCCCAATATAACCCCTTTGCCCGCCTGGGCCATCTGCTAACTTAGTTCAACCAAACACAGTTCAACCTGCCTGCAAGCACAGGGGGAATAGGTGAGTGAAAAAGTAGCTGTACCAACATTAAAATTATTATTTTTTCTATATTTAAACATTATAATTTGCTGTTTGTCAAAGATAATGAGGTATGTGAGCTTATCCCTTTAAACCGAATATAATGAGTTAATAATTTTATGAGAATAACAAGCTTAAAGGATGTTCCCTGAGAAGCTTAACCATCTCATTCCACCCAAGGCTGTTTACAGGAATTTCTATTAAAACAGTAAAACTGATTACAGAAACACAGGACACTCTAATGCCGCGTACACACGGTCGGAATTTCCGATGGAAACAGTCCGATGGGAGCTTTTCAACGGATTTTCCGACCGTGTGTATGCCCATCGGTCTTTTTCTGTCGGAATTTCCGACAGACTTTGGATTGAGAACCTGTTCTCAATTTTTCCGACGGAAAACCTTTCTATCGGCTTTTCCGATCGTGTGTATGCAATTCCGACACGCAAAATTCCGACGCATGCTCGGAAACTATTCGACGCATGCTCGGAAGCATTAAACTTCCCTTTTATAGTGCTGTCGAACGTGTTTATGCCGCTGTGTTACAGACCGTCGGAATTTGGTGTGACCGTGTGTAGGCAAGACAGTTTGAGCGAAATTCCGTCAGAATTCTGAAGGGAAAACCATCAGAGGTTTTTCCGACGAGAATTCTGACCGTGTGTACACGGCATTAGGCAGCCTTTCTCAACCTTTTCAACACATAGGAGCCCTTGCAAAAACATTGTGGTTCCAAGGAACCCCTGCTAAAAACGACTATATCTACAACTCATGATACATTAGTGTGATGGTCACCAGGAGAAATGCTCCTTACACTTGTGGACATTGGGAAGACTTATGCCGCATACAGTCGATCGGACAGTCCGACAACAAAACCGTGGATTTTTTTTCCTTCTGATGTTGGCCCAAACTTGTCTTGCATACACACGGTCACACAAATGTTTTTAGAAATTCCGAACGTCAAGAACGCGGTGACGTACAACACCTACGACAAGACGAGAAAAATAAAGTTCAATAGCCAGTGCGGCTCTTCTGCTTGATTCCGAGCATACGGGGACTTATGTGCGTCGGAATTTCCGACAAGCTTTCTTGTCGGAAAATTTGAGAGCCTGCTCTCAAACAGTTGTTGTTGGAAATTCCGACAGCAAATGTCTGATGGAGCCTACACATGGTCGGAATTTCCGACAACAAACTCACATCGAACATTTTTTGTCGGAAATTCAGATCGTCTGTATGCGGCATTACTCTCCTACAGATAGCTAAAAAGATCAATGGTGGGAACTTATCTAAGAGGCAGAAAGTTATCATTTATCAAGGAACCCCTAGCAACCTCTGGAGGAACTTTAGGGTTTCATGGAACCCTGGCTAGGAAACCCTGCTCTAAGGTGAACATTTTCCTCAAAGATGAACAAAATGGACTTAATACCTTCACATTACCATTGATTTCCATTGTTTATCGTTGATCACATATTGCATAATAGAATGGAAACAGGTGTAGCAGCGCTACCACCTTCTTAATCCACAGCTCCAACCCGATGCTCACACTGTAATGCCGCGTACACACGACCAGACTTTTCATCAGCAAAGGTCCGACAGAACGAATCCGCCGGACAATTTGATCGCGTGTGGGCTTCATCTGACCTTTGCTGTCCAAAAATCAGACGGACTTTAGAAATAGAACATGTTTCAAATTTTTCCGCCGGAACTCCATCGGACCCAATTCCTATGGAGAAATCCGTTCGTGTGTATTCTAGTCTGACAGACAAAAACCGACGCTAGGGAAGCTATTGGCTACTGGCTATGAACTTCCTTATTCTAGTCGGGTCGTACGTCATCACGTTCAAATCCGTTGGACTTTGGTGTGCTTGTGTGTGGCCAAGTCCATTAGTTCGGAAAGTCCATCGGAACTCCGCCGAAAGTCCATCGGGAAGACTGTCGGTTGAAAAGTCCAGTCATAAAGCTTCCAATGCCTCTACAATGCATAATCCAGAAGAGGAATAGTTGGCATCTGGGATAAATTATTTATCCTGGGTGCTGACTATTCCTCTTCTGGATTATACATATACTAGAATGAACACACACACACACACTCTGGCCAGTTTACTAACTTTCTAAATTGGACCTTTCAGTAATTTTACAAATCTCCATGAAAGAAATTCCTGACATATCACAATATACAACAAAAATATTGGCTAAAACCAAACATGTAATATACTGCAGCTTACCATTCTACCATAATGCCGCGTACACACGAGCAGATTTTCCATCAGAAAAATCTTGGATGGTTCCGCTAAATACCGCTCAAGCTTGTCTTGCATGCACACGATCACACAAAAGTTTGCTGAATTTTTCGACCGTCAAGAACGTGACGTACAACACTACGACAAGCCGATAAAATGACGTTCAATGCTTCCGAGCATGCGTCAAATTGTTTCCGAGCATGCGTAGGAATTTTGCGTGTCGGAAGTGCTAAAGACAATCGGAATTTCCGATCAGAACTTTTTCCGACCAAAAAATTGAGAACCTGCTCTCAATATTTTGCTGGCTGGAATTCGGCCAGCAAAAGTCCGATGGAGCATACACACGGTCGCATTTTACGACTAAAAGCTCTCATCTGACTTTTGCTGGCCAAATTTCCGATCGTGTGTACGCGGCAATAAATGTGGTTTAATTTGTATTTTTTAAGCTTTATCCCCCCTGTCTTCACCTGGTGATCTGGCCAGTAACACTCCTCCTGTATTAGAGTGCCCCCACTCTGCGTGAAGGAGCACAGGGACACCTTTGGACAGCAGCATTGTTGATCTGGGGGTAGGGGAGTGTTAGATGTACTACAATATTTAGATACACTAAAAAATTGAAGCCAAACTCCAGCTCACACTTTATAAGCAGTTACAGCAAGGTAAATGTTTTACAGAAATAAATAAAAGCTGATCTGTTAGTAGTTTAGCTTGTCTTAACCCCTTAACTGCTATATTTGCAGGACAGCTTGTTCTGTTGACAGAGAACAGACTTACTGGCCAGATCAAAGGTGAAAATAAAGGAAAAAAGACAAAAAAAATAAACTAATGCACCTATCACATCACATTGGTAAGCTGCAATATAATAAATGTTTGCTTTTGGGTTTAATACCAGTTTAAACTTTTGTCATTAAAAAGTAATCTTTAAGCTCAAGTCAAATACTTTGCCTAGGCTGTGATGATGTTATCAGTCTGCTGCAGGCATATGTAACTATTTCCTTTAGTCTCTTCCACAAGTGATCAACTGTAAATTGGAACTTTGCAGTAGGACTCAATGCGAGAGACTGCAGCAGAGCCTGAACAAATATGGATACCTCCTTCTGGGAAGAAAAGCAGATAAAGGCATTGTCACGGTTAAAGGATAAGGTTAACTTATCCTTTAACTTGATTGCTCACGCAGATACTGCTAGCCAGTAAGAACAGCCATACACGGAGCAAATTTCTTTCCAGAAATTTTGCATGATTCCTTCATCGACACAGACAGTGTTGATGCGGGAATACCTCCTGCCGGGCCATTGTCTTCTCCCAGCGGGGGGGAGAAGCCATCCCCACCTGGAGAAGACAGTGATTATTGCTAGAGGCTATAGCAGCCGCTAGTGATAATTACAGGTAAGACCTGGCATGCTGGTTGTACCGAAGTTGATTGATCGATCAACGTGGTACATTCAGCCATATTGAGATTCGTACCGTGTATGGCCTGCCTTACTCTCCTGATCCAGCAATTAGTTTCACCACACAAAAAGCTCAGGAAACACAGGAAAGCTCTATTTTGAGTCCAAGGTCTTATCCTAACCGAAACTGCTATGAAGGGGGAGTTTTTTCTGATTCCTGGTTTAGTTTCAACCAATAGATGAATTTGAGGTCTTTTATCCTTTGGTCTGGTTTTCCTTCTATTGGTGCATGTTTTTTTTCTAGTAACCTGCTGGCATACCCACTGGAGGGTAGCCTTTGCGACAGTGGTGTATTTAGGTTTTGTGCTGCCCTATGCCTGACTAAACTTGTGGACCCCCTAATTTAAATATAACCCACCCCTTCCTGTCAATGCCATGCCCCTTCCTGTTTAAGACCCATCCTGTTATCTGTAAACCACACCCTTCCTCTTTAGGCTTCACCTTTTCCTATTAGAGCTCTACCTTTTCCTCTTTGTACATTAAAAGTGGGTACCAAGTACAGCCTCATCAGTGTCCATCAATGCAGCTTTATCAGTGCCTATCAAAGCAGCCTCACCAGTGCCCATCAGCGCAGCCTCACCAGTACCCATCAATGCAGCCTCACTAGTGCCCATCAATGCAGCCTCACCAGCGCTGATCAATGCAGCTTCATCAGTGCCCATAAAAGCAGCCTCACCAGTGCCCATCAGCACAGCCTCACCAGTGTCCATCAGCGCAGCCTCACAAGTGCCCATTAATGCAGCCTCACCAGTGCCCATCAATGCAGCTTCACCAGTGCCCATCAATGCAGCTTCACCATGCCCATCAATGCAGCTTCACCAGTGCCCTTCAATGCAACCACATCAGTTCCAATCAAAGCAGCCTCACCAGTGCCCATCACCACAGCCTTATCAGTGCCCATCAATGCAGCCTCACCAGTGCCCATTGATGCAGCCTCACCAGTGTCCATCAATGCAGCCTGATCAGTGCCCATCAATGCAGCTTTACCAGTGCCCATCAATGCAGCCTCATCAGTGCCCATCAAAGCAGCCTCACCAGTGCTCATCAGTGCATCACCAGTGGCCATCAGTGCATCACCAGTGCTCATCAGCGCAACCTCAGTGCCCCCCAATGCAGCCTGATTAGTGCCCATCAATGAAGCCTCACCAATGCCCATCAGCGCAGCCTCATCAGTGCTCAATAAAGGTCTCCAACTGCATTCTAATCATACCAAATTATGTGAGCAGACTGCAGTTCATCTTTAAGCACACATTTACATCGGGCCGATTTGGTATTCGATTTGCCATGTCAAATCGCATGCCAAATCAGCGGCTATTGCCGGCAATGGCGCTGTCTGAAATGGTGCGGCGCTGCACCGATTCCCAAAAGTAGTTCCTGCACTACTTTTTGCGACTTCGGGGGCGATTTGAATAGACATTTGTGTAGAAACCCGCAGAGATGTCTGTCAAATAGGGATGGACAAACGGTTTGGCCAAAGCATAAGTTTGGGCCGAACATTTGCTGTTCGGACGGTCGACGAACAGCCGAACAAACAGGTCGTTCGACCGTTTGTTCGGCCCCATGAACCAACCACAATAAATTGTGGAGCGGAACAGTGCATTGCAAGCCCTGATTGGCTAAAGCAGTGAAAGTTTCAGCCAATCAGGGAACACAGCACTGTCAGAGTCATGATTGGACACTGTCATCATCATGGCTCATTCCCGTCCCACAGTTTAAAAGTATTCTTTCAATGGCAGGCATTTTCAGTGTGATTTTGGCGTGGAGAGTGATATAACAGGGCTCTGTTCAGTGCTATTAGTTAGTTAGTGTGCTATTTTGCTTCAATTGTCAGTGTAGAATATTAATTTAGTGTCAGTCTAAGGATAGTGTGAGTGTAGTGAGGAGGGCCATCATTCAGCTTTGCATAGTGTGCAGCTAGAGTAGGGACAGCTCAGATAGTTTCACTGTAGTGTAGTGAGACTGTGTCATTCATACATACATTAGTGTAGAGTAGGGACAGCTCATATAGTTTCAGTGTAGTGTAGTGAGACCATGTCAGTAATCTTTACATTAGTGTATAGCTAGAGTTGAACACTGTCTATTTGATTGCGTTACTGCCAGTTTAACGCCATTTACTTCTGCGTGCATTACTGCCAGTTTAACGCCATATCGTTTTGTGTGTGTTACTGCCAGTTTAACGCCATATAGTTCTGTGTGCGTTATTGCCAGTTTAACGCCATATCGTTTTGTGTGCATTATTGCCAGCTTAACGCCATATAGTTATGTGTGCGTTACTGCCATTTTAAAGCTATATAGTTTTGTGCGTTACTGACAGATTAACACCATATACTTTTGTGTGCGTTACTGCCAGTTTAACGCCATATAGTTCTTTGTGCATTACTACCAGTTTAACGCCATATAGTTCTGTGTGCATTACTGCCAGTTTAACGCCATATAGTTTTGTGCGTTACTGCCATTTTAAAGCTATATAATTTTGTGCGTTACTGCCAATTTAACTCTATTTAATTTTGTGTGCGTTACTGCCAGTTTAACGCCATGTGGTTCTGTGCGTCACTGTACGTTTGGCGCATTATATTGCAGTATATTATAGTGTATCCATGGAGTGTGTCTGTGTAGTGTGAGTACTCAAATTAAAGTTCACCAAACACCTCTTTACATTGATTAAAGTGCATCTATGTACAGATTTCAACTTCTTCTTTACATTTGCTTATAAGCACTGGCCCCTCCCTCCCAATAATGTCTGGGAGGACAGCAAGGAGAGGCAGACGTTCCCTTGGCACTGTAAGGGGGCCAGCAACAAATGTGCCCACAGGCAAAAGTGGAGGTCAGTCCTCAGGCAGGGCATAATTTCCTCTGTTTAGTGAGTTTGCCTGTGCTATCCAGCCACACCATGCAGAGGTGGTGGTGGACTGGCTTACTAAACCTTCCTCATCCTCCTCATCCTCCTCATCCTCTGTCACGCAAGCAGAGACAAGTGTGCAGTCCCCTGCAGTTGCCAGAGTGGATAAACCTGCCTCCTTGTCCACATCTATTCCTGCCATAGCCCCAACATCAGCCATTGAGCTGAGTTATTTGACCACAGCGTCAGCCACTTGCCCCTTGATGATGCCCAGCCATTACTGGATTCAGATGTTGGTTCTGAGTTTGAGTATGACAGGAACATGAGCCTAGAGAGAGGGAGGAACACTGGTAGACAAATTGGCATTCATGTTCCCCAAGCCGCAGCGCATTGCCAAGTTGTCTCCAGTGGTAATGATGAAGATGGAGGAGATAGAGATGATGATGAGGTCACTGATGTGACTTGGGTGCCAGATAGAGCAGAGGAGGAAACTGAAGGTGAGGCGGCACAACCCCAAGGAGGAGAAAGAGTAGAGAGCAGCCATCATATTCCATCACATTCTGCAGCTGTTATCTCCTGGCCCACTCCCAAAACCTGATGTCTGGGCCTTTTTCAGCACTTCTGCAGCAAATCACACTGTTGCTATCTGCAAACTGTCTCAGGCACATCAAACGTGGCAAAAACACCAACCATATGGATATCATTGCAATTTTTTTTGCCTTCATCAAGTGCACCTCTATAGGGTTACGGTGGGAAGGCCCCCCGACACCCAAAGAGTAATTTTTCTGCACCTGTTTGGCAGGTGCATATCATTTTACAGCAAGGCCAATTCTGGCTTTCATCAAGAGTACCTCTATAGGGTTATGGTGGGAAGGCACCACTGACACCCAAAGACCAATTTTTACGCACCCGTTACTTCTATACAAAGCCAAAAAATGTATAATCTTGTTTCCAGTGCATTGTGGCATCATCATTCACACTGGCTCCCCAGCTGTTGCTGAGAAAAATTAAATTTTTTTGGGCTTTATAAATGCAATTATTGCTGTAGCAGATTCTAGACATGGTACAGATCTGCCACTTATATCCAGATCCAGGAACAGGCAGCTATGGCCGAACGAACCCCGAACACGTGACTCCAGCATCTTAAGTACCCTTCCCCAGACTCCTCAGCGGGGCCAGATGCACCCACTGATTGGCTCTGAGGAATGCAGATACCCAAAACGTCCTACCAGGCCTGGTTCTAGACCTGTCATGTGCACCTAACTGTACACATGACCAGGCAGAACCCTAGCACAGCCCAGTCAAACTGATGCCAAAGTTAAACCTACACATTAACCCTCAGAACCTCTTTACTGTTCTGAGGAAAAAACAAAATTTGTACATAGCAGAACCTTTGTACAAAAGTGTCGCCGCTACAGTCAGAAGGCAGCATTAGCCATATAGGTAGCTATGAAAGGGTAACCACATATCTAACCAGGTACTATGCCCAATGACTGTTTGCTGTAGCTGTTCTTCCTTCCTTTTGCAATTACAGACCCAGGTTCTTTATAAATATACCAAGACCTGTAAGCTCAGAATATTAAATGCAACACAGTAAAATGTTCTTTCCCTAACATTGTGGCTGCTCTAGCATACCTGCACAAGTCTTTATGGGGGAAGTTCATGATTGGCAGATCCACAGTGTAGGTGTACATAATTATGTTCCCACTCTCTGGGGACCCGAACCGCTCCCCTTCTATAATACACAGGAAAAGAGTCTGGACCCCGAAAAGCCTGCAAATTCGCCCCGAGAAGGTGGCAAAGTATTAACCCCCTCTCCCTGCATGGGCAGCTGAACTGGCTAGCTAACTACAGTAGGCAATGGCAACCTACCTATATGTGTTTAAAATGGATTCCAGTGGCCCTAGTTCACACCAGTGCAGTGCGTTCCAGTGCAGTCAACAAAAGTAGTAAAAAAATTCTATGTGGAACACATCAGGAACACAGCCTTCAATTTGTCCTCAATTGAGGTGAAGAAAAAAAAAGGAAGGGGAAAAAAGCACTGAAACACATCAAAAATGCACCAGAACACATCAAAAGCATGCATTCTGAATTGCCTCCAGAATGCAAAAATTGTAGAGTGAACCGGCCCTAAATGACGCATGTTCATAAGGCCTTAGGCTGATGTTATCAATAGTTAAATGGTATACAGATCTCACTATTACCTAGCGAGGCCTGCTAACATAGACACAAACTGTGAGAAGAAACTGGCATGCACTCTCCGTGTCAGTGCTGTGTAAAAAAGAGGTTAACACATTAAGAATACTAATGGAACAAGGTTTTATATGTGAGACAATTATATGTTCCCATAGTAATATAGTAATCCTTTGCAGGATAAAAGTATTTTTTTTTTTTCTAAGTTTATAATCATATATTGGTTCCTAAGGAACTGATTAACCAAGACTTTACAGTGCAGCCGAGGTATTGTGCTTTGGAATTTAAACAAAACCCTGAGTTCAGCTGAAAGAACAAGGAAACAAGAACATAATTAATAAATGGTAAGAACAAGAACTTGCAAGAAGACAGCTGTGTTGCTGTTTAACCACTTCACATCCGGCCATAGCCGAATGACGGCCTCGGCGCGGATGTGAAATCCCGGGAGGCCGTCATACGACGGCCTCCCCTTTCCTCGTTCCCTGTGCGCGCTCACGAGCACGCAGCAGGGAAATTCTGTGTTGGCCGTGTCCCTCGGACACAGCCAATCACAGATCGCTGTAAACGGCCAATCACAGCAGCCGTTTACAGCGCGATCGGCGTGTCCAATGGGAGATGATCTCATATGTAAACATATGAGATCATCTCTCAGCGCCGCTCCCCGTCCTCACACAGAGACAGCGTGTGAGGAGGGGGAGATGAACGGCTGCAGCGCCGTAAGTGTGAAAGAAATAAATAAAACGAAATGTGCCATCTGTGCCCACTGCCACCACTGCAATCTGTCCCCAATGCCATCTGCCAGTTCCATATGTCCCCAATGCCATCTGCAGTGCAATCTGTCCCCAATGCCATCTGCCAGTGCAATCTGTCCCCAGTGCCATCTGCCAGTGCAATCTGTCCCCAATGCCATCTGTCCCCAAGGCCATCTGCCAGTGCCATCTGTAGTCAGTGCCATCTGTAGTCAGTGCCACCTGTCATCAGTGCCACCTGTCATCAGTGCCACATGTCATCAGTGCCACATCAGTGCCACATGTCATCAGTGCCACATAGTGCCACCTGTCATCAGTGCCATCTGTCATCAGTGCTATATCAGTGTCACGTGTCATCAGTGCCACATATTAGTGCCATCTGTCATCAGTGTCACGTATTAGTGCCATCTGTCATCAGTGCCATCTGTCATCAGTGTCACGTGTCATCAGTGCCCCGTATTAGTACCATCTGTCATCAGTGCCACATCAGTGTCACGTGTCATCAGTGCCATGTATCAGTGCCAGCTGTCATCAGTGCCACGTCAGTGTCACGTGTCATTGTCCTGGTGCTCCAGGGCCTTCAATAGTGTAATAGGTAGTTAACAAGTTAGATGTGTAATTTATGCTCCTAGAACAAGTGATGGCGCTCCCTGAATTTTGGGCCTCTCTAAGTGGCTAGGCTGTGAAAAAGTCCCACACATATGGTATCGTAATACTCAGGAGGAGTAGCAGAATTTATTTTGGGGTGTCATTTGTGGTATACACATGCCATGTGAGAGAAATAACCTATTACAATGACAATTTTGCAGAAAAAAATCAAAAATCAAAAAAAAATTCATTTTGCAAAGAATTGTGGGAAAAAAATGACAACATCAAAAACCTCACCATGCCTCTTACTAAATACCTTGGAATGTCTACTTTCAAAAAAGGGGTCATTTGGGGGGTATTTGTACTTCCCTGGCTTGTTCGGGTCACAAGAAATGAGATCGCTCACCAGTACATCAGGTGCGATCAATTTTGTATAATTTGCACCACAGCTTGTAGACTCTCTAACTTTCACAAAGACCAAATAATATCCACTAATTTGGGTTATTTTTACCAAAGATATGTAGCAGTATAAATTGTGGCCAAAATTTATGAAGAAAAATTAATAATTTCCTAAATTTTGTCACAGAAACAAAGAAAAATGATTTTTTTTTTTCAAAATTTTCGGTCTTTTTTTTCATTTATAGCGCAAAAAATAAAAAGCCCAGAGGTGATCAAATACCACCAAAAGAAAGCTCTATTTGTGGGAAAAAAAGGACAAAAAATTCATTTGGGTACAATGTTGCATGACTGAGTAATTGTCAGTCAAAGCGTGAGAGCACCGAGAGCTGAAAATCGGTCTGGATAGGAGGGGGTTTAAGTGCCTGGTAAGCAAGTGGTTAAAGTGACACCAAACTTTGTAAAGAAAATCATTCTATTCAAGTATGTATTCTTAACTCAAAAAGTCCCTTCTATTGCTGTCAGCTTCCTCCAAATTCATTTTTTTTTTACTACTGTGATCCAACTTTGTGTTAGAGAGTGGTTACGTTCATTCTCCGTGATCCCACTCTATGTAAGATCATTGCTATCCTTTCTTGCTCATTCCTGGGATCGACTACTATGGACCAGTGGCGGCTGGTGCTCCATCTTTTTTGGAGGGGCGGCAAATAAACCCCCCCACCAGGTCTGCACTTACCCCAGCCAGGTTGTGGCTTCCCCAGCTAATGCGGTCATAAGATCTACCTCCTGTCCTGATTGGCCGGAAGGAGTAGCCGTAACACAATAGCGAATATCGATTCGCTAACGTCACAAGTGGGTGGATTCTGCTCCCCAAGCCCAACCTTTTGGAAGCCAACTAGAGCCTCAGGCTCTAATATTGTGCTTCAGAAAAAAATCGTATAGAAACTTATGAGTCTGGCGCTCCACATGGAGATTAGGGGGCGGCGCATAGATATTAGAGGGGTGGCGCCCCTTATGTACCGGCCGCCGCTACTATGGACTATAGAATCTGCTCATTCCAACAGTGACGGGACAAGGTCACCTAGTGCCCAGGGCAAAGATGCCAAAATGCGCCCCCTTTCCCTAAGGGTTAGGGTCAGGGTGCCCCCCCCCCAACCCTGCAATAAACCATTGCGCCAGGGGCAGCCTCCCCTCCTGCCCACCCCTTGTCCCGGCCCTGCATTCCAATCAAAGGTTTGTGAGCTCATGCAGGACATTACAAGGTAGAAGAAAAATACAGTACAGCAGAAAAAAGACAGAAACACCATAAGAAACAATTTCATGAAAAATAAATTACAGGGCCATTAACCACTTGCCGAGAATGGTTTTACTGCAGCAGAATGGTACGGCTGGGCGAAATGATGTTATGTAACGTCGCTTTGCCCTATGGCCACTAGGGACACGTGCCCACTGCTCGCCCCTGGAGCCGATGCGAGTGCCCCGCAATAGCGATCACTGTCGGGCTACCGCGATTGCTCGGGGCACACCGAGAACTGGGATCTGTGTGTGTAAACACACAGTTTACGGTTCTCTGAGGGGAGAAGAGACTGATCGTCTGTTCATAAAAAGTATGAACAGCGATCTGTCATCTCCCCTAGACAATCCCCTCCCCCCTTCAGTTAGAACACAGAGAGGAAACACAATTAATCGCCCCCTGTTAACCCCTTCCCTGCCAGTGACATTTTTACAGTAATCAGTGCATTTTTATAGCACTGATCGCTGAATAAATGCCAATGTTCCCAAAAATTTGTTAAAAGTGTCTGATGTGTCCACCATAATGTCGTAGTCCCGATAAAAATGCGCAGATCGCCACCATTAGTAGTAAAAAAAAAAAAAAAATGAATAATAAAAATGCCATAAAAACTATCCCCTATTTTGTAGACGCTATAACTTTTGCGCAAACCAATCAATATACGTTTATTGCAAACAAAAAAATGTAGAATACATATCGGCCTAAACTGAGGAAAAATATATTTTTTTTATATATTTTTGGGGGATATTTATTACAGCAAAAAGTTAAAAATATTGCGTTTTTTTTTTCAAAATTTACGCTCATTTTTTGTTTATAGCGCAAAAAATAAAAACCGCAGAGGTGATCAAATGCCACCAAAAGAAAGCTCTATTGGTGGGAAAAAAGGATATCATATTTGTTTGGGTGCAACGTCGCACGACCGCGTAATTGTCAGTTAAAGCGACACAGTGCCGAATCGCAAAAAGCGCTCTGGTCAGGAAGGGGATAATATCTTCCGTGGCTGAAGTGGTTAAAGTGGTTCTAAAGGTTCATTTTTTTCTTAAAAGAATTAAGATGTTATACTTACCTGCACAGAGCAGCCCCAAACCGCCTCTTCTTCCGTCAGCGTTCTTGGCTCCTCCCCCCTTTCCAATTTCCTCCCACACAAGCCACTCATGCAAGCTTGATCCTGTGCCAGGTTGTATGCATCTATAGACATAAACAGTGCAACTCGGCCCGCCCCTTACTCTTTCTTCACAGGTTTTAATTGACAGCAGCAGAAGCCAATGGCTTCTGCTGCTGCCTTTGAGTCCTGTGAGAAGAGAGAGAGGGAGCAGCTGTGGACCAAGATCGATTAAGATAGGACACATCGAGGAAGGGAGGGAGCTGATCATGGAAGGTTTTTTAACTTAATGCAGAGTATGAATTAAAGTAATAAAACCCTTAGCCTTTACATCCACTTTAAGTAGCCGATGCTTATGATACATTTTTTTGAGAATTAGGATATTTGATGTCACTTTAATTTCCATCACAAGTTATAAAGGCTAATAATAAGCATGTTATACTTACCTGCTCTGTGCAATAGTGCTCCAGGCATTTCCTCTTCTCAGTGCACCACCATAGGAAGCTGTTTTTCTATGGGGGGCCACCTGTAGGCTCACTCTTGAGCTGGTCTGTGTGCATCTATAGATGGACACTCTCTGCTCACAGGATTTGATTGACAGCAGCAGGAGCTTTGAGAAGAGAGAAATCAGTGCTGCTGAAGCGCCGGATTGAGATGGGAGTCAGGTAAGTATAAGGGGGATGAGGGGACAATACTTTCACTGGAACATTTTTTTATCTTAATGCAGGGAATGCATTAAGGTAAAAAATGTTCTGCCTTTAGAACCACTTTAACTCTGCTTGCCGCAGAAGAGTTACAGACAGGAAGGTGCATGATTTTGTAGCACCCCCTAGCGTTGCTAGAATGCTAGAGGTAAGATTTTTAGTTTAAGTGAAGGTAAAATAGTTTTTCCTGGGTTGGGCAGAGATCCAGGGAGAGCTGGATGACTCACAGGCAGCATCACTGAAACCTCCCCCCTATTTCTAGAGTGTTCTAGAACCTTCTAGAAGCATAGGAGGGGAAGTAAGGAAGTGAGGTGGAGCTGCCTGGAGTATTCTGAGGGCCCTGACCAATCCCCAATTTGGGTTGGCAGGGGGCAGGCCCCCTAAAATACTCTGGGTCAGCCCAGCTGGGGAGGAGAGTTCAGGTGGAAGCTGGAGATGGAGTGTCAGGCTGTCGTGGCCTTTGAGTGAGCTCCCCAGTCTAGCGGGGTGGGGTGTCCTTAAGCCTGGGCTCGGGTACAGATTGGACCTTCCAAAAACCACTGAGGTGTCCTAGCCAGGAGGCACTGGGAGCAAGGAGAGGACAGTGGGAGAACACTGTCAGGCAAGTCTCCAGGAGAGCAAGGCACAGCCAAGAGGGCTGATGAGTGACACACAGTCAGGAGGACTGGGAGGCATGCCTGAGAGGCCTGGGATGGGTGCAGAGCCAGTCAGGAGGACTGTGGTGGCACGGACAGTGGAAAGGGGCTGCTGCAGCCAGGAGGGCTGGCAGGGCCTAAAGAAGTAGTACTGGGAGAAGTAGCCACATGTAGGACAGCTAGCACTAAAGACTACCATTTTTTTTCTACACCATAGGGGCCTGCAGTCCCTGCCTGCAAAGGGCACTTGCTTTGGGTCTGATAGAGCCAGTGTCAGACTCTTTATAACAATGCTAGCTGGTCCTGGGAGTGATAGTCTGCAAGCAAGTGTATGTGCTGGAGGTCAAGGAGAAGAGGATATATATACTGGAGTGTATATAGTTAAGGCCCTACCAATTTCTTTCAATCAAGTGGGTATCCTATATGCAGTGATGTAAGTAACTCAGTTAAAATAAACGGAGTTACTTTAGAGGGTAACGAGTAATCTAACTGATTACTCTTCCCCTCATGGTAACACCGTTCCCATTACCTGGGCGGCGTTACCGCAATTACATCTATCGCCCGGGCCCAGGTAGACGGGACTAGCGAAGGAAGTGAATGTCGCCGCCTCCATCGGCGATATTGACACCTCGCTAGCCCCGTCGCCTGGTATGGATTTAAATGGGAACCCCTACGCCAAAAAAAAAAAAACGGTGTGGGGGTCCCCCCAAGGTCCATAGCAGACCCTTATCCGAGCACGCAGCCCGGCCGGTCAGGAAAGGAAGTGGGGACGAGCGAGCGCCCCCCCTCCTGAACCGTACCAGGCCGCGTGCCCTCAACATGGGGGGGTGCTTTGGGGAAGGGAGGGCCCTGCGCCCCCCCCACGCCAAAGCACCTTGTACCCATGTTGATGAGGACAAGGGCCTCTTCCTGACAACCCTGGCCGTTGGTTGTCGGGGTCTGCAGGCGGGGGGGCTTATCAGAATCCAGGAGCCCCCTTTGATAAGGGAGCCCCCAGATTCCGGCCCCCCACCCTACGTGAATGAGTATGGGGTACCCCTACCCATTCACCTGGGGAAAAAAGTGTTAATAAAAAAAACACAGCACAGGTTTTTAAAGTACTCTATTAGACAGCTCCGGGGGTCTTCTCCCGCTCTTCTGCTGGGCCTCTGCTATCTTCTTACAGCTCTTTTACTAGCGTTGGCTTCTTCTTTCTTCTTCCCCGCTGAGGTTTCCCTGGTGTGGTGCACTACAAGCCCCAGCATGCTCTGCCAGCCTATGTGTATGTATAGCACAGGCTAGTAAGCCTTGCTTGCTGACCACAGTGGCGGAACTCCGGCACCCAAGCCTCCATCTATGGTGAGTGAAGCATCCCTCCCTTCCTCTCTTATCTCACCAGCCTCTCAGCACACTAATGTAAGGGAGAGCTCTGTGGAATGTAATGTAAAGAGGGACTCTGATGTAAGTGGGGATTTTGGTGAGCAGAGACTCCCTTAAATCAGGATTTCCAGAGCACCCCATACATTAGAGTTCCCCTTTAAAATACAATCCAAAGAGCTCCTCCTTAGGGCCCTTTTACATGGGACAGGCTCTGCCAAGCGGATCTGCCTGCTCTGCACGGGATCTCTCCACTGATCACCACTGAGCAGGCGGATGACAGGTCTGTGTCCACTCCACTTGTGCAGAGTGGACAGACACGGCCCACTGTTCTCTATAGGCCGTTCTGACTGTCATCCAATCCTCTAGATGGATGGCAAATAGATTCCCATCCATCTGTTTTCATTGGATCTGAGGCAGGCAGGTGTAAATGGACACATGTCTATTTACACCCACCTCCCCATAGAGAACAATGGGTGGTCCGATCAGTTTGCATGTGTAAAAAAGTGCTCTTACAGTGCAAGTGGAAATTCTGCAAACTCTGAAGTAACAGGTGCTTTGGGAACCCTGATTAAAGAGGAATGCTGGGAACTAAAATATACCGTATATACTCGAGTATAGGTCGACCTGAATATAAGCCGAGGACCCTAATTTACCACAAAAAAACTGGGAAAACGTATTGACCCGAGTATAAGCCGAGGGTGAGAAATGCAGCAGTAACTGTAAGTGGAAAAGAGGGTCAACAATGCCCATCTGCAGCTGGATACCTCCCTGTGTCCTGTGTATGCCTATCTGTGCAGATATGCCTACCTCCCTGTGTCCTGTGTACCTCCCTGTGTCCATTGCAGCCTACCTGTGTCCTGTGCATGCCCCCGTGTGCCGTTCTGCCGCCTTTGTGTCCTTCTGCAGCCTCTGTGTCCTTCTGCAGCGTCTGTGTCCCTCTGCAGCGTCTGTGTCCCTCTACAGCCTCTGTGTCCCTCTGCAGCCTCTGTGCCCATCTTCAGCCTCTGTGCCCATCTGCAGTCTCTGTGCCCCTTTGCACCGATCAGCTTGTAAAAACATATGGCGGCCATTCTAGTATTCAAAAGCCGTGCCTCCTCCTTGTCTGTGATAGGCGGAACCAGGGGTGGACTGACAACTCATGGGGCCCCCGGACAATAGGAGATTATGGGGCCCCCAGGCAATCAGAGATTATGGGGCCACACAGTATACACAGACATGTTTCTATTGACTGAGAAGGTACTGGAGAGGTGGGGCAGCTATAATCTCAGGATTTTTAGACCAAGAGGATGTTGGTAAGGGACATTTCAGAAACAGATGTAAAAAAAACACATATTTTTACATACTGTCCCTGGTTTTACTTAGTTCGGGTTAGTTCAGGCTGGCAACCCTGACGGGGCCCCCTAGTGGCCCGGGGCCCTCGGGCAGTGCCCGAGTGGTCGAATGGTCAGTCCGCCCCTGGGCGGAACACTCAATTTCCCAGCAGTCAGTGTTCCGCCTATCATGGACATCCGCTCATTCTCATACCACAGACGAGGATGAGAGGATGTTTGTGATAGGCGGAAAACTGACTGCTGGAAAATAGAGTGTTCCGCCTATCACAGACGAGGAGGCGCGGCTTTTGAACATCGCAATGGCCGCCGTCTGTCTGCATGACACACTGATCAGGTAGGCAGACAGCGGCGACTCGAGTATAAGCCGAGGGGGGTACTTTCAGCCCAAAAAAAGGGCTGAAAATCTTGGCTTATACTTGAGTATATACGGTAAGTGGGGGCTCCAGTTATCAGGGACCACCATAAATCAGAGTCTGCAGTGTTCCCTCTTACATCAGAGTTCTCACTGTTCTTTCTTAAAGCGGAAGTAAACCCATAGATTTAACAGTTTAAAAAAAAAGGCATGCCGGGAATGCTAACTGCACATTGGCTGTGCTCTCAACCAAACAGTCAAACCATCCAATGGCTGGTGTCATAACGGATCACATGTGCAGCACCGTGGCAGTTGAAGATTAAACAGAGGCAAAGATGGCAGCTTCCTTGGCTGAAAACGATAGGGGGGTTTACTTCCACTTTAAATCAAAGTCCCCAGAGTTCTCTCTTATATCAGAGTCTGCACAGTCCCCCCTTACAGTGTAAGGGAACTCTGCAAGTTCAGATGTAAAAAGGAAACTCTGCATATTCAGATGTAAAGCGGAACTCTGTGGACTCTTTTGTGATTAAATATATACAATTAGAATATACTGTATATGTATAGTGTATACTACAAACAATAATTTGTTGTGCGCTGCTAAAGTCTTCGGTTTTGGCTTGAAGAAAAGGTGGCAACCCAACCGAAGATGTCAGGAAGTGGTCCTGCTGCAGGACCATATTCAAGGGCCCCGCGATGGGAGAAGAGGACACCAGGATCATGGGCCCCAGAACCAGAGGTGAGGGGGGCCCGTCATCGTTCTTTGCACCGAGGCCCTGAAGGTTCTAGTTATGCCTCTGGGATAGGAGAGTTTAATTCCTCTTTAAGGTTGTCATCAGATTGGCCTCTACATACTCAGCAGTGCATAAAAATGGAGAGCAACTGAGCATGTGCAGAGCAGGGTGAGACGGTGTATTACTGGATTTTAAATAGTATAGACACTTATTTTTAATGTGTTATATAGCTATACCTGAAAAATGGGCCAGTCTGAAGTGATCTAGCAGGACTTCATTTTCTGACTAAAGTTCCACTTTATTTGAGCAAGCTGAAGTTAAAAGCTGATTGGCTACAATGTACAACTGCACCAGATTTTGCACTCTCCAGTTTTAGTAAATCAACCCCACAGTGTCCTGATTATATGATGCAGGGGAGTGGGGCAGTGACATCACAGTCTCCACCTTGTCCAATCATAGAATGCCTTTTATTTCTTAGAAATTTACAAGGAAAACCATACCTGCACTTTAGCTTTAAATCAATGGCAATTTCTCACATTCTTATTTTCAGAAAAAGTAAGTAAACTCATTGACTTTCTCCTCCTTCCCGGAGCTATGTCCACTCCATACTGTACCTCTTCTTAGTTCTCTTCAGCACAGAATCAATATTGGAAAGATTTTATAGGATTTGCAGCAAGTTCCTTCAAATACCAAGCCGTGATCAGCATTCAGAACATGCTATGTGATAGAACTTCCAGGTCATTCCATAACTGAAAATGTATCTCTGACAAGAAAATCATAGCATCATCATTGTATGTGTGCTGAAAGCTATTGGACTTTCATAATGGTTTGTATTTGTAGAGAACACAGGCTTTATTATCTGAGGAATGGTGCCCCTTTAGTCTACTTATAAATGGCTCTGGTGCTAGCACTAGCTATCATTATCTGTCATCCTTAAAAAATATATTTTCTGATTGTTCTTTCTTAACAAGACAGAAAAAGTCTTCAGCCCTCGATAGAAGTGTAGACTCTGCCGTGTAGATCCAGTTTTTTTTTTGTTGTGGGTCTGATCTATCAGTGTCAGCAGTAAGGCTTGGCATTACTACCCAACCACCAATCACATCCCAACCTGTTCTAAACTGGTGAGGATATAACTCGAATTCTTCATATTGACATTTTGAAAAGAAGGGGCATAGGTTACTTACCCCTGTATACCTGCTGGGTAATTTTACTTTAGAGCAGAAATCCACTTTTTGAATAAAAATGAAAGTGTATGTACAGTAACATGAACATTTTATGCTTTTGTTTAGAATGTTAAAGCTGGACTCCTGAAAACAAAAAAGTCCTCAATTGTAGTGGTGCTGTACCTATGCTGCAAGGGTGAACGTCTAGAGGACGTGAAAATCATTTTTACTTACCTGATTGTTCACTCTTTTGGCAAACGGCGCTACCCACCATTCAGGCAATAGTCTGTTCCTTGGCACCCTCATGTCCAGTTTAATGTTAAATAAACCCATCAGGGGGAATGTTAAATAAACCCATCAGGGGGATTTATGCTGGGAGGAGGAATTTGGGGGGCGGGGGGGTTTTAATGGATTTGTGCTAGAAGGGGTGTATGGAGGGGCCTTATAGGATTTGTACTAAAAGGGGGGATTGAAGGGGGAAGAGGATTTGTACTAGAAGGGAGATTTGGGCAGGGGGGATGGGGTAAGAAGTGGAACAGTGGAAGAAGTGGACAGGATAAGCAAAATCCAAAGCATAGTCTAACTGCCAGTTAAAGCAGAGCTCCACCCGATTTTAAGACAATAGCTCAAGCTGATTAACCGCTTCAGCACCGGGCGATTTTACCCCCTTCCTTACCAGAGAACTTTTTGCGATTCGGCACTGCGTCGCTTTAACTAACAATTGCGCGGTCGTGCGACATTACACCCAAACAAAATTGACGTCCTTTTTTCCCCACAAATAGAGCTTTCTTTTGGTGGTATTTGATCACCTCTGCGGTTTTTATTTTTTGCGCTATAAACAAAAGAAGAGCGACAATTTTGAAAAAAAACACAATATTTTTTACTTTTTGCTATAATAAATATCCCATTTTTTTAAAAAAAAAACAATTTTTGTACTCCGTTTAGGCCGATACGTATTCTTCTAAATATTTTTGGTAAAAAAAAATCGCAATAAGCGTATATTGATCGGTTTGCGCAAAAGTTATAGCGTCTACAAAATAGGGGATAGATTTATTGCATTTTTTTTTTTTACTAGTAATGGCGGCGATCTGCGATTTTTTTTTTCTTGACTGCGACATTGTGGCGGACACTTCGGACACTTTTGACACATTTTTGGGACCATTCACATTTACACAGAGATCGTTGCTATAAAATTGCATTGATTACTGTGTAAATGTGACTGGCAGGGAAGGGGTTAACACTAGGGGGCGCTGCAGGGGTTAATATGTTCCCTAAGGTAGTGATTCTAACTGTGGGGGGAGGGGATTCACAAGGGGGAGGAGACCGATCGGTGTTCCTCCGTACTGGGAACACATGATCGGTCTCCTCGCCACTGACAGGACGTGGCGCTGTGTGTTTACACACACAGCCCCACGGTCCCGTTGTTTTAACGGGCAATCGTGGGTGCCCGGCGGACATCGCGGCCGCCGGGCACGCGCACTGGGTCCCGAGCGACGCCGGGAATGGGAGGACGTCATATGACGCCCACCCAGGATGGGAGATCCACCTTGTGGGCGTCATATGTACATGGGCGGGTATTGAAGTGGTTAAATAGATGTCCTAATGTAAAAACTGAACATTTTTTTTTTTTTTATACTATACCTTTGTGTTGCTTATCATCTTGTGTATTTCCTGGCTGTGGTGATTGCAGATATGGGCAGGGATAGTGCAGCTATTTCTTCATATCCTTTATCCGCACTGGCTCCTGTAAGCTTGTGTCATTGTTCGCAGGAGTCAGTGCGGCGGCCTGGCGCGAGTTATCGCGTGATTTCGAAACCGGAAGGGACATCGACGCCGCCCGTTGCGATGGCAACCTGAGCTGTTGACGGCGCTCCTAATTAAAGTTTCTGCGCCTGCATGCTGGTCGATCAGCGGCACAGTATACCGGAAGAGGATGCCTGTGGGCTTCACGTGCCCACAGGCAAGATGAGAAACGTCTATAAGAAGATTTAAAAGTTGATTTTTACTGAGAAAACGGACATCTTAAAGCCAGAAAAATGGGAACAAGTGAGTTATAATTTTAATAACATAATCTTTGTCATTGTACAAAAAAAAAAAAAAAAAAAAACATTTTAGGCAGTGGAACCCCGCTTTAACAGGAAGCATTATCTAAAGAGGCCTGTCAATTAACACTTTTACATGTGAGTTTTTAGTTACATAAAACAACTAACAGACTTCCAAATAGGACAAATAGTCTGAAGCTAAATTGCAAATAAAAGTACAACAAATAGCCAAAAGTATTAACAAACCAAAGCACAAGGACATCACCAAACCCTTAAATCGGTATTAAACCCAAAACCCAAAATGTAATATATTGCAGTTTAACAATCATTAAATGTGGTGTGCATTCACTTTCTTTTTCTAGGCTTTCTTCCCTCTGTTTTTCACCTGGTGATCTGGTCAATAACACATCTCCTGTATTAGAGTGCCCCCACTCTGGATAAGGGAGCACAGGGGCACAGCAGACAGTAGCATTGCCAGTCTGGGGGGGGGGGCACTATTAAATGTACTAGCAGATTTAAATACAATAATAAATTGAAGCCAAACTCCAGTTTACACTTTATAATCAGTTACAGCAAATCGTTTTTTTTTTCCTTTTTAGATAAAGGTTTTATACAAATAAATAAAAGCTCCTCATTGTAAGCAATATAACAAATTATAATAAATGTTTTTGGCTTCTGGGTTTAATACTGCTTTGAACAAACATGAACAGAGGAAGTCAGTTAAATTACACCGCCTGTCATTCAACTCAGAAGATTGATGACATCTAGCGGCAGAAATAAATCGGGTGTTCGCCGAACAGCGAATATTATGGGGCGAGATCGCAGTGCATTGATGTATGATGATTGGCCAAAGCACCTGACCTGCATGCTTTGGCCAATCACAGCACGCTTTGCTGTGAGAGCCATAATTGGCCAAAGGCAGGGTGCCTTTGGCCAATCATGGCTCAGGGGGACTAAGTCAACCGCCCCACACTCTATAAGGCTGCTTACATAGCAGCCGTTTATAGTGTGTGACTGTGGATGGAAATAGATTGAGCTAGATTAGGCGGGCAAGTTAGTTAGTTAGTGGCAGTGCATTTAATATATATATATATATATATATATATATATATATATATATAGTCTAATATATATGTATGTGTGTATACATATATATATAGTCTAATATATATGTATGTGTGTATACATATATATATATATATATATTGTAACATGGGGGTGTTTAACTCAAGTGAAAAGATGCATTTTTTAATGCAGTGAGTCCTCATCAGACGTATAGAGTTAAGGGCCTGGTAGCCCACGTTTATTGAAAAAGGAAAAACACAAAAGTCCATCCAGAAGTCCCACGCAGGGGTTTAACTTCATTAAGCATTCATAAATGAAAAACATACCAAGCCACCTGGCTCTCTTGTCAGCAGTTCCTCTGCTTGATCTCAACAGAGTTGATTCCTTCCAGTCCCCTGGACTCACTGGCTTCCTTAGTCTTCCCGACTCTCAAGGCTGTCCCTCCTTTCCCAGTCTCTGGGCAAAGAATACCCCTTACACAGGGATGACCCCTCCACAGGTCTGTCTTCATACAGCAGCAGCAAGCTGCTCACACTCCACCATCCTCCACTCATTAGCCCCTCATTATATGGTCTGTGTGCAGCTGGGCACACACCTTGCTTGCCATTGTCAAGACCTGGACACAGTTTGAGATCCCATCCAGGACTAGCAAAACCTGGAGAAAACTGACAGAGCAGTTTTCTCCATTTAAATTCTATAGTCTGCAGATATGCAAACTTTGGATCTCCTTTACCTCCAATTTCAAAGGGACAGAGCTTCGCTCTGCCACATATCCCCCCCCCCCTTTGTTTCGATCCGGAGGGAGGAACACCAGCACCCGTCATGGTTGGGACACCTCTGTGCTGGCTGTCAGCCACGTAGGCCCAACCTTTTTTCCGGGTGCGCTTCCAGGCATGTCCCACCCTGGATCTTAACAGGGTCCTATATTTTCCCATCCTCAGCCTTCTTCTTTGGTCCCTGGGCTTAATCATTTTTTTTGGGGGAAACTCTGCTTTCCCTGATCCTACCTTTAAACTCGCTGACATCAGCTTTAACCTTCAATATACACCAGTACAACCTCCTCACTTTGGCATGACCATGCAAGCTGCCACCCACATGGGCCAAATCTTGTCCCATCAGGTGAATTTCTCCACGTCCCCTTGCTGCATCTACTTGGGCTTTACAAAGACACTCCCATGCTTTTTTACGAGTGCACTTCCAAAAGCGATGTTTTCCCACTTCTCTTGGGCCTACACTAGTCCTTTTACCAATCTTGGTACCTTTTTGCATATGAGGTTGATTTCTGAATTTTACGGATCCAGTACCATTAAGGTTATAAAGTGCTCCCTCAATTTCCACTAGACCACCCCTTTTCTCTTTGCTTAATTTAGAAGGAACCACATTTTTAAACACTGGTTTAATGATAAGTGGGGGCTCTTTTATTAGGGTGACAATGGTCCCTCTCTGTACTCCAAGTACGGGCACCCTCTTACTGTCCAAACTTAGCGCCACTTGTTTCCTCATGTACACTGCATGCTTATTTTTGTCAGTTTCATCACTAACATCCTCATATGACTGCAGCCTCATCCTAGTCTCCCTCTGAAGGACATACTGACTGTCTTGCGACTTTAAGGTTTTAAAGTCATGCGACACCTTGCTGAGCTTTGGGCCATTTTCCTGCAACCATTGTTTATAACGATCCTTCTCAGACCTTAGAAATTTCTCAAACCTCAGAAAATCTTCCCCAGAAATACCCTCCTGAACCTGTAGGGGGCCTAATTCTGCTGTATCTTTTACCTCTTCTGTGTCAATCATACCATTCCCTATCTCATTACAATTTTCAGGGTTTGCTACAACCAGATCAACTTGACCAAGATCTTCAGGTCTACCATTATTTTTGTGGTCACCCATGGTAACCAAACCCTTACAAATTGACAATGAGCTGCATTTTTCATCACGGTCAGAAATATCAATGCATTTGTCATATTTCATTTCACTCATGTTCGGCAGGGCAGTGTCTGGAGAGGAACTGCATCCAGTGGAGTGGTTGTCCACGGCAGCTTCACCATCCACCAACTCCACTGGCAGGAGATCCTCTGCCAACAACTGTCCTGACTCCTGACCATCCTCCCATAAAACATTTGGACCTGTGACTACAATCACTTCATTTATGGCTGTGCCATCTGGCACTTCCACCAACACATTTGGCTCGGCATTATCCATTATCACATCATTGGGCCCTTTGTGGATCACAGACATGACCTCTTCTGTGCGTTTGCCCTTATTTGGCTTTTCCATCTCATGAACACCATCATCTGCAGTAGCAAGTGCATCCTTGCATACAAGTTGCTCTGCAGGTCCTTCACCTGGCACTGCAGAAGTCATGTCTGCTTCACTTTTACCAACAGAGGCCTTTTCCAACAAAGCCAACAGGCTTTTTGTCCACCTGTCCCAGTCTGTTATCTCTGTGCTCCCAGAGGTACCACGCAGTACCGCTCCTACTACACAAGGAGACCCAGAGGGACAGAGTGGTTCAGCAACAGACACATTGCACATATCACTTTGGTTCAAATAAGATTTTGGCACTACATTTTTAACCATAGCAGACAGCAATACCACACCTTCACCACCTTGCTCTGGTGGTGCTTCATTAAACGCATTAGAGCTTTGATACCGGTCGTTGCTAGACTGCATTAACCCATTTCCACCATGAGTGTTTTCAAACATTTCAGTTTTAACATTTAACATCCTGTCATCACTATGTTCAGGTACCCTCTTATCCCTCAGAGCAGCACCAAAGTTGTCCCAGGCAACCTCCGGCTCCAAAACGCAGAGCTCCCTGGGGGTTTCTAGGGACCCCTCTATGGCCTTCTTCACAGTTGCTAGGGGAGATAGCACATCTTTAACCGCATTCACAGCAAGGTTATCTCTAGTGAGCTGCACTAGCCCATTAGCAACTGGACCATTCACTTTAGCCAACACAATATTAGCAGTTTTACCCATCATATTGTCACATTCAAGTTTACCACTTGCCTCCCCACTGGACAGGGCACCGCAGTGAGGCAAGTCCTTTTCCAAACAGACAGTGGATCTCCCATTTGGGGTCACTTCCACTCCAGTGTGCACAGTCACATATTCAGTCTCTTCTATGCATTTACCAGCACCAGTCTTTTTCAACATCAACCCAGCGGTTCCAGCCATTATTTCATTAAAGACAGTCTTACCCACCGCAGTAGTAGGGGTCACCATCTTCATTTGAGTACGTTGTCTCACAAACCAGTCCTCTGCTGCACTTTTACTGGCCCACTCTCCCTGGTGGCCACCGGATGAAACTGCAGCAGGCACAACAGGAATTTCTTTGTTGCCAGGGGTGACTGCAAGCCTTTTAACACAGGACTCTGGGCTTGCAGGTGAAGAGTTAAGCCCAGCAACAATATCAGCAGCTGTATTCCACAAGCTAGGACAAGAAAAGATCCCATGCCCCAGTTGACCACATTCCTGGCATGTTACTTGGCGACTTTCTCCTGTTGCTAAGGGAGATGGCACTCTTCCAACATGCATAATCTCACTGGCATCTCTATGAGGATGGTGGGGCACCTCTTCCCTGTAGCTCCTCATTCTCATTGGCACATTTTCTCTGGTTGCTAATGGAAACGGTGGTCTCCCAGCTGCACTTTTCTGGCTCTTCTTTGCACTAAGTGAAGGCTTATCTCTGCTTGATCCGGTCTCATGCTGTGACACTTCTCCCATCCTGGAGCATTGCTGGCGGCCCATGATACGATGGAACTCTCCTCTAATAAGGATCTTCTCTTTAAACTTGCGGTAGTCATCATGGTCCCCATCCATCAAATGGTAAACCGACCGGAACTCTATCCGTAATAAGGTCTGCAGCAATTTTGGCCACCGATTCCTAGGCCATTTTCTCTTTACAGCTACTTTTTCAAATCTCACAAGGAAGTCCCCAACCTCCTCTGTAGGCAGCATGGGTTGCATACAGTCAGAGGCCAAAATCGCAGCCCCTTGCAATGCACCCAACTCTTTGCGATTCTCCAACTTGACATCATAGGCGTTGCTAGGGACAACACCAGCCCTCTTTCTCCTTTGCTCCAGTGTGGCCAAGTGCATCTTGCACCAGTCTGGGGCTTGTTCTGTCGGTAACAACCCCTCCAGCCACAAGGTTCTGTCTCTCATCTCAGCAAACTTTACTTCCTTTTCGCGTTTTGACCGCCCCATCTCTGCAGTCAGGCACACAATGCTTTTTAACAAAGTTCCTTTTAACACAGGAAAATTTAGTGTACTGTCTTCTTTAAGACTAGTTGTCTTTCACTTGCAGGTTCTCCTCACCTGCACACAGATTGTGCTGTCTCATGCAGACAAACACAGTTCATGAAACAGATGAACTTACTATTTTCATTCGCAGGTACACCACCTGCTTTCAATACAGTCCATCAAATAAAACTTTTGCGCAATGCTGTTCGCCTGGCTGCCACACACAGCTAGCAGTAATTCCTGATGCGACTCACCATGGAGCAAGGACCCGGTTTCCACCGTCTACATGCCCGCATTCGAGCACCACTTGTAACATGGGGGTGTTTAACTCAAGTGAAAAGATGCATTTTTTAATGCAGTGAGTCCTCATCAGACAGGCGTATAGAGTTAAGGGCCTGGTAGCCCACGTTTATTGAAAAAGGAAAAACACAAAAGTCCATCCAGAAGTCCCACGCAGGGGTTTAACTTCATTAAGCATTCATAAATGAAAAACATACCAAGCCACCTGGCTCTCTTGTCAGCAGTTCCTCTGCTTGATCTCAACAGAGTTGATTCCTTCCAGTCCCCTGGACTCACTGGCTTCCTTAGTCTTCCCGACTCTCAAGGCTGTCCCTCCTTTCCCAGTCTCTGGGCAAAGAATACCCCTTACACAGGGATGACCCCTCCACAGGTCTGTCTTCATACAGCAGCAGCAAGCTGCTCACACTCCACCATCCTCCACTCATTAGCCCCTCATTCAGGGCCAGATTAAGAGCATCATGGGCCTGGGGCTGAGTATTTCGGTGGGCCTTTTTATGGAAATAAATAAAATGAAGATGCAAACATTTTTTTGTTAAAACAAATTAAATATTTTAATTACCATTAAAGTGCAAAAACAGAAATATATTGAAAATATGTATTTTTTGTAAACAATAGAAAACTCGTTAATTAAATAAAACCATTACAAATAGAACAGTCACAACAACCATTTTTTAAATAAACGTAAACCATATAAACAATTTAAATATACGTGTATGATGTTTGGCTCATACAAATATGTTCCTTAAAGTATTGTTATTAAAGCATCATAATCAATACAGCCTGCTGTTATGATTATGGTGCAGAGAGTAACTCTTGAAATATAAAACACACAAACAGGTTATTCACTGAACTGTAAACTGCATTTAACCTATAGGAATCAAGTTGGCAGATTAAAAATAAAAACTACACATTTACTTTTCTTGCTTTTCTACTTGCAAATTCCTCAATTGTAGAATCAAGATTAAGCTCGTTCAGCAACCCATTTTCAATGCACAACAGAGAAAGTGCATTTAAACGCTCCTGACCCATGGAAGATCTTAGTTCATTTTTTACACGTTTTAATGCTGAAAATGAACGCTCACCACTGCAGTTGCTGACCATTAAACACAAATACATGCGGAGGGTCACATATGTATTTGGAAATGCACCGACTAGGGATTGTGCAATCATAAACATGTACATTTGAGTTTCTTGACTCCCATGAATGTCTTTATTTGCAGGGGAAGATTGGTACATTTTAAAAATAGAGGAAAACTGTACAATTTCTTCTGCAAACAGGGGTTCAAGATCTTCAGGATATATTGCCACCAGTGTACTGGCTCTGGAACGTAGACTATCAGCTGCTAGAGTGCATATATCTGATAGAAATCCAAATCTTTCTTGAATTATGCTGTATGCTGCTTGCCTGTGCCTCAGTGATTCTGTCAGTTGGTCAATTATTGGATAAAAGGTATGCACTTTAAACCTTTCAGAGGGTGTCATATCAGTATCAGCATCTTCTGCATCACCATAGTCCCACCTCCTATTTCTTTTCACTTTCCTTCTACGTTGTAGCTGGTACTCCTCGCAGCCAGAAATATTTTTACCCTGCTCCTCAAATTCAGAGAATCTAGACCGGAGAGACTGCACAAAATCCTTCAGAGAGTTCAGCATGTTCGTTGCTGTATGCAAGTCTAATTTTGGATCTTGGAGACACTGACTGGTTCTGTGAAACCTAGGTAAAATGACAGACCATACTTCAACCATTATTCCAGTTTCCAGCTGATCCATGACATTGCTTAGGCCCTTTGCTTGTAAGCAGATATCTCCCTTTGTGGATTCATCGTTCAAAATGTTTGAAAGGACATCTTGGATGGTACTAAAGCCTTTTTGTAAGGCGTTCACAGCATCATGGTGAGCAGACCAACGTGTATCAGCTAACCTTTTTAATGTTGGTATACCACATGCTCTGAAACTATTTGTTAAGAGATTCCAACGATGAGTTGAAGCAGAAAAAAAACAATACAACTGCTGTACAAAATTAAAGAACGAAACTGCAACTGGACAGCTATTTACGGCATTTTGTCCCACAAGATTAAGGGAATGTGCACAACATGGAATATAATCAGCAAGTGGGTTTTTTTCCCGAATTAAGGCCTGCATGCCATTATATTTGCCACTCATATTCGATGCGTTATCATAAGACTGACCCCTGCAATCTTTGATGGAAATTCCATTTTCATCCATAAATTGAAGAAGAGTGTTTGTTAGCTCCATACCAGTGTGTCCATATATTGGAATGAATTTCGTAAAACGCTCCACTGGACCACTAGGTAGTACATAGCGAAATATGATTGTCAGTTGGTCAAAATGTGCTATGTCAGGGGTTGAGTCAACAGAAATGGAATAATATTTGGCTTTATTTATCTCTTTTACAATCTGCTGCAGCACTTGCTGACCAATCAGTTCAATAAACTCATCACATATCGTTGATGATAAGTACGATATGTGACCTCTTCCCTTGTTGCCATGCTTTTGAATATGGTCAGCAAGAAATGGATCATATTCAGCTAACAGCTCAAGACAGCCCAAATAATTTCCATTATGTACGGATCCAATAATTTCATCACTTCCTCGAAAAGGAAGACCTCTTGATGACAGTAGTTTTATAACACTCAGGATACGACGAAGTATTTCATGCCAATATTTTTTATGACTCTCAAACTGTTTAACAAGACCTTTGTCTATTCGTTGGCCAGAAGTTTTTCTCCTGATGAGGTCTTCAATTGCTTTTCCATGGCCAGCACTATTTTCATGCCTGCTTAAATCTCTTGTGGCATGTCGCCAATCTGAATACCCTTTTGAAGCCAAATGGGTTTCCTCTTTTGAAAATAGTTTGCAAAAAGCACAAAAAACTTTGCCAGTTTTTGGAGAATAACACAGCCATTCACGCTTAATTTTTTCTCCATTCAACTGTTCTCGGAAAAACAAAGACTTTGTACAGTGTCTTGTAAAAGTTTCACCTGGACATGTCTTTTCTGAAGCTCTAAAATCACTGTCCATATGTTGACAATCAACTCCTTTTTGGCAAAAATATTCCCTCAAAGCATCACAGATATTCCAGTCTCCAATATCATCTGAATACATTTCCTCTTGCTGTTGTGAGTCCAACTCAGTGGATCCACTTGCTCCTGCACTAGTTTCACTTCCATCTGATGCATGTGAAACAACCAAACTTGTTGTACTGACATCAGCTGCACTGGTTGAACTTGAAGCTGAAGCAAGTATATCAGTTGCACCACTTGTTTCAGGTGTGCTTTTTCTACAAAATTCTGTAATTTTTTTGGTGTTAGACAAGAGTTTTTGGATTTGTTTTTCTTCCTCTTTCTTGGCTTTCACTTTCTCCCAACCACTACGTTGTTTTTTCATCCTTATGTGTAAAAATAAAATAAAAATTACAGTACTTTCTCCAGGAGCACCTTAACAACTCAGGCCCCTGCAACCGTGCAGAAGGCCACATTGATTTATTTGGCATTTGTAAAACCAGCTCTACTTACATTTACAGCGGGTAAAATAAGTATTGAACACGTCATAATTTTTCTAGGTAAATATATTTCTAAAGGTGCTATTGACATGAAATGTTCACCACATGCAATTCATACATACAAAGACACCAAAACAAAATATGCTCAGAAATGAAGTTCTGTGTAAAAAATTTAATGACACAGAGAAAAAGTATTAAACACACGAAGAAAGGGAGGATCAGAAAGGCATGGAAAGCCAAGACACCAGCTGAAATCTATCAGTAATTGGAAAGAAATCCTGCCCCTTGTCAGTACAAATTAATATCAGCTGGTTCAGTTTAAAATGATAGCCTATAAAAAGGTGTCTCATTACCAAGGTGTCACACAAGAAACATCTCATGATGGGTAAAAGCAAAGAGCTCTCTCAAGACCTTCGCAACTTTATTGTTGCAAAACAAACCGATGGCATTGGTTACAGAAGGATTTCTAAACTTCTGTATGGTCCAGTGACCACTGTTGGGGCCATAATCCGGAAGTGGAAAGAACAACATATCACCATAAACAGGCCATGACCATGTGCTACTCGCAAGGTTTTTGACAAAGGAGTAAAAAGAGTTATCAGAAGAGTTGTCCAAGAGCCAAGGACCACTTGTGGAGAGCTTCAAGACCTGGAATTAGCAGGTACAATTGTTTCCACGAAAACAATAAGTAATGCACTCCTCGCCATGGCCTGTATGCACGCTCCATTGCTGAAGAAAAAACATGTTGAAGCTCGGTTAACATTTGCTCCACAACATTTAGACAAGCCTGTGAAATACTGGGAGAATATAGTCTGGTCAGAGGAGACCAAAATGGAACTCTTTGGATGCCATAATACACACCATGTTTGGGGGTCACTTCACCCTAAAAACACCCCCATACCAACAGTGAGGTTTGGAGGTGGGAACATCATGGTGTGGGCGGGGCTTTTTTTCTGCTTAAGGTACTGGCAAACTTCATATCAATGAAAGAAGGATAAATGGAAAAATGTACAAAGACAATCTTGATAAAAATCTGCTGCCATCTACCTGGATGATGGAGATGAAACGAGGGACATTTCATAGGCAATGATCCCAAACACAAAGCCAAGGAGACTCTCTATTGGTTTTAAAGAAAGAAAATAAAGCTGTTAGAATGGGCCAGCCAATCACCTGACTTGAATCAAATAGAAAATATATAAAAAGAACTAAAGATCAAAGTTCATAAAAGAGGTCCACAGAACCTTCAAGGTTTGAAGACAAGATTTGAAGATCTGAGCAACGCATGCGATGAGTTTCTCCATATAGGAGGTGTCTTGAAGCTTTCATTACCAACAAAGGATTTTGTACCAAGTGTAGCGGGGTTGTTCCCCTTTTAGGGGATAAGACTACAGTTCCCATAATTCCCCAGGCTCCCGGGAGGTTGGTTGTTTCCGCCCGAGAGGCTGATGAGGGAGGTGATATAAGGAAAGAGGAAGGACCCGCCTCTTCCTCTTCTGACGCAGGGATCACAGAGAGAGGAGACACCTGTGTGGACCGGGACTGCTGAAGGCCTGAAGCCTGGGCCTTGCAGCAGACTGAGAGAGACTCTCACACCTCATTGCCAGCCTGAGCAGAGCGGAGCCTTTTGCCTGAGAGCGGTCGGTCGGAGGGAGGACCGGAACGCAGGGGCTGTGACGGACGAGGCCGGACGCGGCCAGTGGAGGTCCCGGAGCTGAGGACGGTATCCGGAGTGGTGAGCGAGCTGGAAAGCTCATCTTGCACTGTTATTTCACTTTATGCCTATTGAACTGCCAAGGCAAATTTACCTCAGAGCAGAAGATTGTTCTTTCTTGTGGATTACAAACACACCATTTAAAGCTACATGTGCACCACCTCTACAGTTCTTGTGCCGGTGAAGAATACTGGGGTTCCCCAAGGCTCTATTGTTAGGGATCAGGCCTGATCCATTAGATAGTCGCAGTTAGATTTGTTGCACCTCAGAGGTGCATAGCAGACGGTCGCTACACGTGGCGCTCCGTTCCCCATTGCTGTCCAACCACATATATGTGTACATGTTATAGTGCATATTGCAGGGACCTGCTCATGTGTTGTAAGTCAAATGTTTAATGCATGTTACTATTTCTTTTCATACTGCCAAAGTAAAGACAGTTATTACAGTTAGCAGTCTGCCTGTGAGTTTGAGTCCATTACACTTAGAGTATAAGTGATATTTATATGTGCATACACATACACCTGTTGATTAACTGTGCCAGAGCGGGTAGAGCCGATTGCCGGGGGGTTGGTGGAGCTGTACTCAGGGACCCAAATCAAATTTGCGGCCCTCTTAATTGGGGGTATCGCTACACAAGTATTAATGAATCAGTAGCGGATTCAATACTTTTCCCCATGTCCTTCCATTTTATTACACATAACTTCATTTCTGAACCTATTTGTTTTGGTTTCTTTGTATTTATGGATTGAATGGAATGTTACTGAAAAATACTTTATTTTACCCTGCACAGTTCATATGGTTGCCATAAACAAATTTTTGGACACATCACCTATAATTAATGATGGACCATCAGCATCAGTGCCAGTCTACACAATAACAACCCACTGCATTAGTACCAATTTCTGCAATTATATCCACCCAGCATCAGTGCCAGTTTAGGAAATAATAACCCCCATCCTAAATGACAATTTCCATAATAATAACCGAAAACATCAGTGCCAATTTACAGAACAACCCAGAAGCATTCATATCAGTAGCAGCAATAATAACCCCCCAGCGGGACATCAGTGGCAGTTTACACAGTAACAACCCACATCATTGGTGTCAGTAGCAGCAATAATAACACCCAGCATCATAGATTAACATTCCTTCATGCTTTATTCCTCTGCTGTCAACATGAATTACTTCTGACAAGTTTTCCTGACACCAAGAAAAAAATGGTGACAGAAGTAATTCAGAAGTGATTCATGTTGAAAGCAGAGGAATAAAGCAGCGGGCAGAAATGACACTTAGTGCTCTTAATTTACATATGTACACACTATAGAGGGATATGCTTTGTTCATATTTCATATCTGACTTTAAGGCCCTGTTAATACCTGAGCTATTTGAAGCTCCACCAAAAGTGTTTTAATGCTCAACACTACTATTGCCATTATACTGAATGGTGCCTATTCACATCTGAGTGAAGTACCGCTTGAAGACAGCAGCTCAAAAAAGTAGATAAGCTTCTTCTAGATCAGAGTCAACTGTTTTTGCCCCAGTAGACTTCAATGGGAGGGTCTGAAAAGCATGTGTTTTTATCTGGTAACTTTCAATTGCCTAAAAAGAATTATAAAAAAAAAAGAAAGAAAAAAAAAAAGCTAGAAACTAGAAACTCAAGCAAAAAAGTCCAAAACCCTACCCATAAAATGGCCAAAGATGTTCACCCGAAAAATGACCATAGACCAGAGATACAATGTATCAAGAATAAAAAGACACCAAAACGGGACCATCTGCAGCAATGACGGAACTACCAGGGCCATAAAGGTTGCTCTTGCGACTGGGCCCTGGCAGTCCGCCCACCATGGAGGGACCCCAAGATGGCAGAGTTCGGTTTACACTGTTGCGACCCAAAGTCGTGTGACTTTCTTGCAACTTTTATGATTTACCATTGCACTCTACGACACTCAAATCGCACCAAAATCCCATAAAATTACTGGAATTACTGTCCCACTTGAGTTACATTGATTAAGACTGCACCCACTGAAATTAATGCGTTTTGATTTTTGTCATTT
Organism: Lithobates sylvaticus; assembly: GCA_028564925.1. Classification (NCBI taxonomy): domain Eukaryota; kingdom Metazoa; phylum Chordata; class Amphibia; order Anura; family Ranidae; genus Lithobates; species Lithobates sylvaticus. The sequence goes on from CM053028.1 coordinate 438,454,193, forward strand.
TTTTACACAAAGAGAGCTTTTTTTTGGTGGTATTTAAACACCACTGGGGTTTTTATTTTTTGCTAAACATGAAAAAAAAGACACATTTAAAAAAAAAAAAATCTTTTTCTTAGTTTGTTATATTTTGCCAGAAGTAATTTTTCTTCTTCACTGATGTGCACTGATGATGCTACACTGATAGGTGGCACTGATGAGGCAGCACTGATAGGCACAAATGAGGCAGCGCTGATGAGGCTGCACTGATATGTGGCACTGATGATCTGCACTGATATGCAGAACTGATGGGCTATGATGAGCTGCACTGATGGGCAATGATAGCTGGCACTGATGAGCTGCACTAATGAGCAACACTTATGGGCACTGATAAGGTGGCACTGGTGAGGCAGCACTATTATGCGGCACTGATGGGCACTTATGGGTGGCACTGACGATCTGCACTGATGGTCAATGATAGGTGGCACTGATGATCTGCACTGATGGTCAATGAAAGGGTGGCACTGATGATCTGCACTGATAGGCAGCACTGATGGTTAATGATAGGTGGCACTGATGAACTGTACTAATGGGCACTGATGAGCAGCACTGATGGGCATTGATGAAATGCACTAATGGGCACTGATGGGCAGCACTGATAGGACTCTGATAGGCGACACTGACAGGCAGCACTGATGGTCAATGATAGGTGGCACTGATGAGGTGCACTAATGGGCACTGATGGGCTCTGATAGGCGGCACTGACAGGCAGGACTTATGGGCACTGACAAGGTGGCACCGATAGGCGGTGCTGATGAGCTGCACTGTTAGGTGGCACCGATGAGCTGCACTAATGGGCACTGATAGGTGGCACAGATGAGCTACACTGATAGGTGGCACTAGCATTGATTAGATGGCACTGATGAGCTGCATTGATTGGTGGCACTGATGAGCTGCACTGATAGGTGGCACTGGCATTGATTGGATGGCACTGATGAACTTCACTGACAGGTGGCACTGACAGAGGGCACTGGCACTGATAGGTGGCACTGATGAGCTGCACTGATAGGTGGCACTGACATTGATTGGATGGCACTGATGAGCTTCACAGACAGGTGGCACTGACAGAGGGCACTGGCACTGATAGATGGCACTGATGAGCTGCACTGATAGGTGGCACTGACATTGATTGGATGGCGCTGATAAGCTTCACTGATAGGTGGCAGTGGCACTGTTAGAGGGCAATGCCACTGATAGGTGGCACTAACGAGATGCACTAAATGGGCACTGATGGGCTGCTTGCACAATCACTGATGTGATGAGTTGAACTTATATAGCACCCCCTCCCCCCTCCCCCCCCCATGTTTGTAAGTTAACCACTTCACTTCATCAGCCACTCATACACAACCTATCTGCCTGAGTCTGCCATTGAATTCCCCAGCCCAGCGCCCATGGCTTACTTGAACTTGTACTGTGCTGAAATACTCCTTCTCCTGGGCTGGCTCGCAGTACTTGTCTGCCCGCACACTTTCCCAATCAAGACTCTCGGGACGCCGGGGAAGGCCTGCGGATGACGTCACGCCGGCCGGGACGTCAAGCTCCGCCTACATGATGCGAGCAGCAGACCACGCTCTGCCTCGGCGGCGCACACTGACACTGGTACCGCTCTGCAATGTCAGCTGCCTGTCTGCTTAGTATATCGCCGGCGGCCGGCGCCACAATTGATTTGACCTTACTGATACATGGGGGCCTATGTGTGGCAATTGTCAACATAAATAGCGGCCGGCGGCCGACGGCCGGGCCGTGATGATTGACTGACTGTGTATGTACTTAAAGTGCTTGGGCCTATAATATGATGGGGGCCTGGAGCTGCAGCTCCAACAGCCCCTATGTTAATCCGGCCCTGCCCTCATTATATGGTCTGTGTGCAGCTGGGCACACACCTTGCTTGCCATTGTCAAGACCTGGACACAGTTTGAGATCCCATCCAGGACTAGCAAAACCTGGAGAAAACTGACAGAGCAGTTTTCTCCATTTAAATTCTATAGTCTGCAGATATGCAAACTTTGGATCTCCTTTACCTCCAATTTCAAAGGGACAGAGCTTCGCTCTGCCACAATATATATATATATATATATATATATATATATATATATACTCTGCATTTAGTGTAGAATAGATATTCAATGTAGACTCTATATTTAGTCAGTGCAGGCAGTATGGTGTATATATAACACAGTGTATTGAAGTGGTTAAGAGGAGCCCAGCGCCAAAATGTAAAAAAAAAAATGGCGTGAGGGTCCCTCCCAAAATCCATACCAGGACCTTCAGGTCTAGTATGGATTTTAGGGGGAACCCCGTGCCAAAATTTAAGAAAATAGCTTGGGTCTCCCCCCCAAATCCATACCAGGCCCTTCAGGTTTGGTATGGATTTTGAGGGGAACCCCGTGGCAAAATAAAAAAAAAATGGCTTGAGGGGTTGCCCCAAAATCCATACCAGACCCTTATCTGAGCAAGCAGCCATGGCAGGCCAGGAAAGGGGGGGCGAGCGAGCGCCCCCCCTTCTGAACCATACAAGGCCGCTTGCCCTCAACATGGAGAGGGTGCTTTGGGGTCCCCCCCAATGCACCTTGTCCCCATGTTGATGGGGACAAGACCCTCATCCCCACAACCCTTGCCCAGTGGTTGTGGGGGTCTGCGAGTGGGGGCTTATCGGAATCTGGAAGCCCCCTTTAGCAAAGGGCCCCCCAGATCCCAGCCCCCCCTATGTGAATGGGTAGGGGGTACATTGTATCCCTACCCATTCACCAAAAAAAGTGTCAAAAAAGTAAAAACGTCAGGAGCCAGTTTTTGATAATTCCTCTATTTAAAAAAAAAAAAAAAGTGTCCCGTGATGTCCATCCATTTTCAATCATGGCGCCCAAAGGACCCGAAAAATAGCAAAAAAAAGGTCAGCCTCGATGGGAGGCGTCCCGCCGACTGCTGTCTCTCGGCTGGGACAGCTGTTACGGTGATGTAACTGGGTGACCCCGCCCCTTCTGACATCATGTGACATCATGTGACGTTAGAGGCGAGTGGGGCCTGGTATGGTTCAGAAGGGGGGTCGCTCGTCCCCCCCCTTTCCAGGCCTGCCATGGCTGCTTGCTCGGATAAGGGCCTGGTATGGACTGGGGGGACCATACGCTGTTTTTCTCAATGTTTTTTTATCTATATTGCCGGGACCCGACAATACATTACAGCCGCAAGCAATTTTAAATTACATTTTTTACATTAGAAATTTAATTTTGCTGCGGTACTGTAATAAACATCGGAAAGAAACACTACTTTACAGGCAGATTCACTGTAGCCACCCTGGCGGTATAATTATGTTAGATTTTTTAATCTCAAAGCAGTACATTGTTTTGCATAGAAATTTGGCGTTTTATATTGTAGGTCTGTAATTCTTAGTAACAAACACACTTAAATCTGTCCAAACAAGAGTCTAGTAGCAATCCCAGGTATGATAAAATTTGAAACACGAAATCATAAATTAAATTATAATATAATAAATAACTATAAATAATTATAAAAAATTATAATATAATAATAATAAAGTGAATTTCCCACGATTCACTATCGCTCATTTCTGCAAGTGTTCTAATTTACTATAGCTGTTTTCTAGCTGGTCAAAAACTACTTTTGACATAAAGGGACACTTTTTGGCAGTGGCTTACCTAGTGCATTTGGCACCCGGGGCGGATCCTATATCTGGCACCTCCCCCACCTTAAAACGTAAAAGCACCCCACTGTGCCCGCTGCATACCTCTGCATCCTTAAATATCTCTTTGTCACTACTGTGTACATTACACATCACCTCTGGACCCCTTTACATTACACAGCACCCTGCACCCCTTTATAATACAGAGCACCCTGCACCTCTGGACCCCTTTACATTACACAGCACCCTGCACCCCTTTACATTACACAGCACCCTGCACCTCTGGACCCCTTTACATTACACAGCACCCTGCACCTCTGGACCCCTTTACATTACACAGCACCCTGCACCTCTGGACCCCTTTACATTACACAGCACCCTGCACCTCTGGACCCCTTTACATTACACAGCACCCTGCACCCCTTTACATTACACAGCACCCTGCACCTCTAGACCCCTTTACATTACACAGCACCCTGCCCCTTTAGACCCCTTTACATTACACAGCACCCTGCACCTCTAGATCCCTTTACATTACACAGCACCCTGCACCTCTAGACCCCTTTACATTACACAGCACCCTGCACCTCTAGACCCCTTTACATTACACAGCCCCCCCACATCTCTGGACACCTGTATGTTACACAGACACCCCCCCTAACAGACCCGCCTACAGTGCAGACCCCCCTACAGTGCAGACCCCCCTACAATACAGACCCCCCTGCAATACAGACCCCCCCACAATGCAGACCCCCCTACAGTGGAGACCCCCCTACAGTGGAGACCCCCCCTTACAGTACAGACCCCCCCTACAATGCAGACCCCCCCTACAGTGGAGACCCCGCCCTACAGTGCAGAAACCCCCCCTACAATGCAGAGACCCCCTACAGTGGAGACCCCCCCCCTACAATACAGAGACCCCCCCCTACAGTGGAGACCCCCCTACAATAGAGACCCCCCTCAAACCCATGTACCTCGGCAAAGCAGCACACGTTTGGACAGACTACAAGGAGGAGGGGGAGGCGGCGCCGGCAGCTTCACTCTGCTCGGTTGTATGAGACAGCCGAGACAGATCAGAGCCGCTGAGAGAAGGGGATCGTTGCGGCGAACACCCCCTCCCCTCACCTGCCGCTGCCTATCACCGCGCCGCTGCCGCGCTACTTTAATCCGCGATGTCTCCGCTTAAATCGCGGAGGGGGGCGCCGGCCTGACACACCCCCAGTGCCCAGTGTGTGGTACCCGGTGCAGCCCGCCCCCCCCCCCGCCCCCCACTTAGTACGCCACTGCTTTTTGGTTGCCATGGACAATCTCAAGTTTCCAGGCAGAAAGAACAGTATATAAAATATATCAGCACAAACCGTAGCTTTGCCATTGATACTCATACCCCCCATGTATCTGTGCAGATAACTACCCTACTGCCATTAAAGGGGTTAATACAGATACAATGCTCATGCAGCTAGTTGGAAAATTAGAATTTCATCTCGGCTCAGAGAATGGCCAGTCATATTTCCCGCTGGGTGATTTTCTCCAGATCACATAATATGGATTTAACTCCAGGGAGCCACACAATTCTGAAATGCTGTATGAATGTGGAGAGGGAGAATTAGGAAATGTAGAGGGCAATCAGAAGATGTGTACAACAGTATGTTACATCCTCTGAGAATGACCTTCTTCTCTGCCTACATCTAATTCATCTGGTTGTTTTTTTTTTTTATCTCTGTATGTGTTTGCCATGATTATTAGATAATTTTTCACTTAATTGCATGTGTTTTATTTTTGCCATGCGGCTTTATTATTTTATCAACAGAAGGTATAGAAAAAGTATCAACATGACTCCGGCAATGGTGCATACAGTGGTGTGAAAAAGTGTTTGCCCCCTTCCTCATTTCCTGTTCCTTTGCATGTTTGTCACACTTAAGTGTTTCGGAACATCAAACCAATTTAAACAATAGTCAAGGACAACACAAGTAAACACAAAATGCAATTTGTAAATGAAGGTGTTTATTATTAAAGGTGAAAAAAAATCCAAACCATCATGGCCCTGTGTGAAAAAGTGATTGCCCCCTAAACCTAATAACTGGTTGGGCCACCCTTAGCAGCAACAACTGCAACCAAGCGTTTGCGATAACGTGCAATGAGGCTTTTACAGCGTCCTGGAGGAGTTTTGGCCCACTCATCTTTGCAGAATTGTCCTAATTCAGTTACATTAGAGGGTTTTCGAGCATGAACGGCCTTTTTAAGGTCATACCACAACATCTCAATAGGATTCAGGTCAGGACTTTGGCTAGGCCACTCCAAAGTCTTCATTTTGTTTTTCTTCAGTCATCCGGTGGTGGACTTGCTGGTGTGTTTAGGATCATTGTCCTGCTGCAGAACCCAAGTTCGTTTCAGCTTGAGTACACGAACAGATGGTCGGACATTCTCCTTCAGGATCTCTTGGTAGACAGCAGAATTCATAGTTCCTTTTATCACGGCAAGTCTTCCAGGTCCTGAAGCAGCAAAACAGCCCCAGACCATCACACTACCACCACCATATTGTACTGTTGGTATAATGTTCTTTTTCTGAAATGCAGTGTTCCTTCTACGCCAGATATACTTGGACACACACCTTCCAAAGAGTTCCACTTTTGTCTCATCGGTCCACAGAATGTTGTCCCAAAAGTCTTGGGGATCATCAAGATGTGTTGTGGAGAAATTGAGACGAGCTTTGATGTTCTTTTTGCTCAGCAGTGGTTTTCTCCTTGGAACACTGCCATGCAGGCCATTTTTGCCCAGTCTTTTCCTGATGGTGGAGGCATGAACGCTGACCTTAACTGAGGCAAGTGAGGCCTGCAGTTCCTTGGACGTTGTTGTGGGGTCTTTTGTGACCTCTTGGATGAGTCGTCGCTGCGCTCTTGGGGTAATTTTGGGACGGCCGGCCACTCCTGGGAAGGTTCACCACTGTTCCATGTCTTCGCCATTTGTGGATAATGGCTCTCACTGTGGTTCGCTGGATTCCCAAAGCTTTGGAAATGGCTTTATAACCCTTTCCAGACTGATAGATCTCAATTACTTTCTTTCTCAATTGTTCCTGAATTTCTTTGGGTCTCGGCATGATGTGTAGCTTTTAAGGATCTTCTGGTGGACCTTACTGTGTCAAGCAGCTCCTATTTAAGTGATGCCTTGATTGTGAACAGGTGTGGCAATAATCAGGCCTGGGTGTGGCTAGAGAAATTGAACTCAGGTGTGGACAACCACAGTTATAGTATGTTTTAACAAGGGGGCAATCACTTTTTCACACAGGGCCATGATGGTTTGGATTTTTTTTCACCTTTAATAATAAACACCTTCATTTACAAATTGCATTTTGTGTTTACTTGTGTTGTCCTTGACTATTGTTTAAATTGGTTTGATGTTCCGAAACACTTAAGTGTGACAAACATGCAAAGGAACAGGAAATGAGGAAGGGGGCAAACACTTTTTCACACCACTGTACATCTGCGCATTGTCTGTATTCTCTTTGTACATCAGGATATTTCTTGGAACAGGGAACTGTTGAAATCATTAAATATAACCAATCAACACTTTTTCATCCTTTCTTTGCAATGGCAACAGAGAATAATATACAGCTGTGGCCAAAAGTTTTAAGAATGACACAAATATAATTTTTCATGAAATCTGCTGCTTCAGTGTTTTTAGATCTTTTTGTCAGATGTTACTATGGTATACTGAAGTATAATTACAAGCATTTCATAAGTGTCAAAGGCTTTTATTGACAATTACATTAGGTTTATGCAAAGAGTTAATATTTGCAGTGTTGACCCTTCTTTTTTAAGATCTCTACAATTCGCCATGGCATGATGTCAATCACCTTCTGGGCTACATCCTGACTGATGGCAGCCCATTGGATAAATAATGCTTGGAGTTTGTCAGAGTTTGTGGAGTTTTTTTTGTTCACGTGTCTCTTGAGGATTGACCACAAGTTCTCAATAGGATTAAGGTCTGGGGAGTTTCCTGGCCATGGACCCAAAATGTCAAAGTTTTGTTCCCCAAGCCACTTAGTTATCACTTTTGCCTTATGGCAAGGTGCTCCATCATGCTGGAAAATACATTGTTGCTCACCAAGCTATTATTGGATGATTAGGAGAAGTTGCTCTTGGAGGATGTTTTTGTGTTCTTAGGCAAAATTGTGAGTGAGCCCACTCCCTTGGCTTAGAAACAACCCCACGCATGAATGTTCTCAGGATGCTTTACTGTTTGCATGAAACAGGACTGATGCTAGCACTCACCTTTTCTTCTCCAGACTTTTTTTTTTTTCTGGATGCCCCAAGCAATGGGTAAGGGGATTCAACAGAGAAAATTACTTTACCCCAGTCCTCAGCAGTCCAATCCCTGTACCTTTTGCAGAATATCAGCCTGTTCCTGATGTTTTTCCTAGAGAAAAGTTGCTTCTTTGCTGCCCTTCATGACACCAGGCCATCCTCCAAAAGTCTTATGCCCTTTACACACGGTCGGAATTTCCAACGGAAAATGTCCGATCGGACCATGTTGTCGGAAATCCGCCCATGTGTGGGCTCCATCGGACTTTTTCCATCAGAACTTCCGATGGAAAAAATTTGAGATCCTGCTCTCAAATTTTCCAACAACAAAATCAGACTTTTTCCAATCGTGTGTAGAGAATTCCGACGGACAAAGTGCCACGAATGCTCAGATCAAACTATGAGACCAAAGCTATTGGCTACTAGCCTCTACGTAGTTCCGTCCCACAACTTTGTCTGACCGTGTGTATGCAACACCAGTTTCGGACAAAATCCGTCGGAAAAAATCCTATGGATTTTGTGGTAAGGAATTTACGACCGAGTGTACAGGGGCTTAGCCTCACTGTGCGTGCAGATGTACTCACACCTACCTACCTGCTGCTGTTCCTGAGCAAGCTCTGCACAAGTGGTGCCCCGATACCGCAGCTGAATCAACTGTAGGAGACAGTTCTGGCGCTTGCTGGACTTTCTTGGGCACCCTGAAGCCTTCTTCACAAATGCAGTGGAAATGTTTTTTTGGGGATTAAAATGGAGTTCCAGCTGGACCCGTGTTTATTAAAAGTCAATAACTACAAAAAGTGTAGCTGCTGACTTTTAATAGACACAAACTCTCTTATCCCACAGTCTAGCGATGCGGCCGCCCAAAGCCTCCGTTCTCTCCCCTGCCTCTCCCCGGTGCATTGGGCACTCGGCTGTCACAGCTTGTGACTTCACCGCTGGGTGCGCACTGCGCATGCGCGAGTCACGCTAGACATCCTGAATGGCCGGACAGTCTTCTGGGACCTGTGATTTGTCCCAGAAGATTGCAGGGAGGGAGGGGAAGAGGAGGAGTCGCCTAGGTGGCTTGGGCGGAAGTGGTAGCTGGGTACCTGTCAAAACTAGGACCCCCCCCCCCCCCCAAAAAAAAATGACATGCAAAATGTGGCATGTCAGGGGGTCAGGATATCTTAAAGCTGAAGTTCCAATTTTGGATGGAACTCTTTAAGTTAATTTTCATGGCAAAGAGAGACTTTGCAATTAATTGCAATTCATCTGATTATTCTTCATAACATTCTGGAGCATATGCAAATTGCCATCATAAAAACTGAAGCAGCAGACTTTGTAAAAATGTATATTTGTGTCATTCTCAAATCTTTTGGCCATGGCTGTACAGCCACAGGACTTTTGTGTCTGTACCTCTGAAGTGATTCACATCCACTGTGAATCACTCTTCAAGGGGCTAACACTAGTGTAAACTAGCCCTTAGTTCTTCACAGAGACGGGGCATATGTCTCCTTCTTACACACTTAAAGACTGGAAAAATATCATCGGCAATGAACCTTGAAAAGTAAAGTTGTGTTGGATTCAACTCCTGTGTCCTATTGAAGAATTAGGCTGCCTGTGGATGGTGACAAGTCCAGGACAGACTGGATCTATGAAGTAACAGTATGTCAATGTAAAAAACTACATTTAAAAGAGATCTAAAGGTGTAGCACAAGTCTGTTTTCAGGAAAAGTGTTTATTTTCTTACATGGTAATTTTATATTTATATATCATACACAAATAGTGATTTGCAGAGTTTTTATTTAACTTATTTTTCTTCAGTAACAATGTTCCTTAAGGGCTCATTTACACTTGCTTCGGCTTCAACACACATTAACGCCTAGTTTACACTTGCTTCAACGAGGCTTGGGATAGGCTCTCTGAACGCTAGTCAAAACCCCTGTCACTAAATAAAATGGTTAGCTTACAGTCCTGTTTACACCTTGCTTTTGCTTTGCTTCATCTTTGCTTCAAAAATTATACCCCATGTAGCCTTAGTGGTGCTTTAAAGTATCTTCAAAGCCTCTAAGTCTATGGCAAAGCTTGCTTGAAGCCCCACGAAGCCTCATCGAAGTCTCATCGAAGCACCAAGCAAAAGCAAGGTATTAACAGAGCTGTAAGCTAACCATTTTATTTAGTGACAGGGGCCGAAGTCATGTTTTGAAGCAAGTGTAAACTAGCCATTACTTAAAATACATCGTTTTTTTTTGGGGGGGGGGGGGGGGTTGGAAAGTTGTATTTCTTTTCTTCATATTGCCTATTGAATTGTATCCTGCCATACTTGGTCAGCCTGAAAATCATCATTCATAACCATTATCACTTTTTCATCAGAGATCATTGTCTAAGGTTCACACAAAGTATATTATCTAAGCAACTCTTCAATTGCAATTCTGTTTCATAAGTTACATAGCAACATGTTTTTTTGCTTTCAAAAAGCCCCTCATTTACCATACCATAGGTCTCCTCATTTAGAATTTCAAAATGCACTTCATCATCCTTTCAATGGCTTCACACAATCCTAGCTCAAGAAACCCACCTAAAGCGGAGGATTTAAAAGATTTATGAAGAAAAGGGGAGCACATCAAGCATTTGAAGAATTCTTCTTTTTTTCATTGTTCAAATGGGCAATTAGTGGGGTTCATACAGTAGTTAGGACTTGTGTCAATACAGATAAGTATAGGAAGTACTCTCTTCTTATCATTTGCAGAAAATGAAGAACTTGACTGAACTCTGGAAGCTGTGAGGGTCATTTACTATAGTGCCACAGTGCTAATTATTGCTAATTGCCTCTGATTAGCGCTAATCGCGCTAATTAGCGTTGAAACGGTATTTACTATAGCACTGGTGAATCAAACTTCGAACTTTAGCCTGTAGTTGGAGATTTGATGCACATAGCCAAGGGCTAACACAGTTGCAAATAGTATTATGTGTTCTTCCTCATCAGGTGCAATCACTTTAGACATACATGAAGAGATAAATTGAAAGATACTGGTGTGCGTGTACTTTTATTGGGCGTGTGTCAGTGTGCTAACAATACAACCTATCTTATATAAAGGGCTGCAGTAGGGGGGTTTGTTTGGCCTGTGAAGAGGCCAGGTTTTTTTCTGTGATTTGTGGGGGGAGAAGGAATGATATTGTGCATAATGACAAATGCCCAACTAGGGCTGTTTGTTGAAACTCTTGTGCATTCATCGTTTGGGAGCATCTGCTGACCTTTTACTCTTGATCTCATTGCTTAATCATGTACACAGACATGCAGCTTCCAGTAGAACATACTCCCCAATGTATGTGTGTGGATTGTGGGGTGGTGGTGTGTGTTATAGTTTGAATATGTTTTTATTTGTTTTATGCCGTGTACACACGAGTGGATTTTCCGTCTGAAAAATCTTGGACTTACAACACTACGACGAGCCGAGAAAATTAAGTTCAATGCTTCCGAGCATGCGTCGAATTGTTTCTGAGCATGCGTAGGAATTTTGCACGTCAGAATTGGTACAGACGATCGGAATTTCCGATCATAACTTTTTCCATCGGAAGAATTGAGAACATGCTCTCAATCTTTTGCTGGCGGAAATTCGGTCAGCAAAAGTCTGATGGAGTATACACACGGTCGCATTTTCCGACCAAAAGCTCTTATCGGTCTTTTGCTGGCCGAATTTCTGATCGTGTGTATGCGGCTTTAGTATTATGTTTTAGTATTATGTTGGAATACTTTGTAAGAATAATGACTAAGTATGTTTCTATAATCTTGCAGATAAAAATGGGATGTGGGTTGTGGGTGAGTAGTTGTACTATGAAATGTGTTGCCCGTTATACACTGAAAGTAAAGCTGTGTCCACTCTAAGGTTTGGACAAATTTTACATTACAATCTTATGAGCCTAACTACTATGAGGACTAACTATTAGTGAAAGACTTTGTTTAGGTTTAGGTAAGGGCAGCACCACAACAGAGGGCAAAGATCAGCCAGCAATAGCACAGCCAATTATACTGTACAGTAGTGGTCTCCTAACTGCAGGCCCTTTTTTTTCTGGCCCTTGGGGCAATATTTTCATCCACTGATACCAACAATGGAGCATAATTTCTCCCACTGACACCAATGAAGGGGACCCATTTCCTCCCAATGTCACCAGCGATGGAGCACAACAATTATAGGGAGCAATGACATCAACGATGGGGCACAATTCCTCCCACTTACACCAATAATAGGACTCAATTACTCTCTCTGAAACAAATAATGGGGCATGATTTTTTCCCACTGACGTCAAGACCTTTCCCTGTATACCCTTATTTCACAGCGCTCCCGTGACAGCACGCCGTTCCCTCTCCCGATCTGACAGCTACACCGAGAGGGGTCAAGAATCCCCCGCTGACATGATTCGGGAGGAGGAGAGGAGGAGAGAGGCGGCCGGTCTTGAGTAAGGTATACAGGGGAATTTTTTAGATCACACACTGGAGACATTGCATTATCTAACACAGAGGATTGCCAGAAAATGATAGTTATGATAGCAGCAGGGGAGGGGCGGGCACTGTCATGCGCTGACAGGCAGGGAGCGGAGGGAGGAGGGGGAGAGGTTGGGGGAGAGGACAGAGGAGAGAACGGATGATGGAGGCACGTAAACTGACCATGGTATCAGGGATCAGCAGCCATGATAAACCGTGGTGAGTTTACAGAGGGGAGGGCAGAACCAGGCGAATCATCCAGGTATTTCAGGTGATACAGGGGCCAAATGGCACAACACAAGCACTGTGCTGTTATTAATGCTTTAAAGGGACAAGATCATTTTTTTTTTTTTTTTTGGGGGGCAAAAAAAACGTGTTACTCAGTAAACACTTATTTACTTAATGAAGAATTTAAATTACTGTGAAGAGACTTGAGTGTATCACTGTGGGTGTATTCATGGTGTTTTCAAAAGAACTGGGAGTTGGGAGCAAGCCATCTTTAACCCTTCAGGTTAAGAAAAGTATCCATTCAGTGCAAATGTAACCAAGTTAAACCTTGAGGTTATGTATTACAAGTGAACATTCTGGTAAGTCACGAGAACGTGGACCAAGCCTGTAGTCGTGGTGTGCAAGATCTTGCAAAGAGAAGTACTGTGGTTTCCCTGTGTGTGCCCAAGGGTGGAATCTAAAAAGGTGCAGAGTTTAAAATGGAAGTAAACCCTCTTCTATAATTTTCAGCCAAGGAAGCTGCCATCTTGGCCTCTGTTTAATCTTCAACTGCCATGATGTGATCAGTTATGATACCAGCCATTGGATGGTTTGACAGCTTGGTTGAGAACACAATTGTGACAGTTAGGGCTAGTTTACACTTGCTTCGAAACATGGCTTCGGACATGCTTTGTTAAAGCTCTCTGAACACCAGTCAAAGCCCCTGTCACTAAATAAAATGGTTAGCTTACAGTCCTGTTTACACCTAGCTTTTGCTTGGTGCTTCGATGAGGCTTCGGTGGGGCTTCGATGAGGCTTTGATGGAGTTTCGATGGGGCTTCAGTGGGGCTTCGATGAGGCTTTGGTGAGGCTTCGGTGGGGATTCAGTGGGGCTTCAAGCGAGCTTTGCCATAGACTTCTATGGAGGCTTCAAGGATGCTTTGAAGCACCACTAAAGATACATGGGGTATAATTTTTGAAGCGAAGCTGAAGCAAAGCAAAGCAAAAGCAGGTGTAAACAGGACTGTAAGCTAACTATTTTATTTAGTGACAGGGGCTTTGACTAGCGTTCAGAGAACTTTAACAAAGCCTGTCCGAAGCCTTGTTTTGAAGCAACTGTAAAGTAAATTAATGTGTGTTGAAGCCGAATCAAGTGTAAATGAGCTTTTACATTCACGGCACTGGCCTAAATAAAATGGTTAGCTTACAGGGCTGTTTACACCTTGCTTTTGTTTGGTGCTTCGATGAGGCTTCGATAAAGCTTTGGTGGGGTTTCGATGTGGATTTGGTGGGGCTTTGATGGAGCTTCGGTGAGGCTTTGTGGGGCTTCAGTGGGGCTTCAAGCGAGCTTGAAGCCCCACATTGGCAGAACTATTTTATTTAGTGACGGGGGCTTTGACTAGTGTTCAGAGAGCTTTAACAAAGCCTTTCTGAAGCCATGTTTTGAAGCAAGCATAAACCGTTAATGTGTGTTTAAGTCGATGCAAGTGTAAATGAACCCTTAATGCGATGAGTTTACTTCCGCTTTAAGCATGAGACAAACTGGCACCTGCGATCACTTCACAGATAGGCAGAACGGGGATCTGCCTATGTAAACAAGGCAAATCCCCATTTTGAAGAGGAGAACATGGAGATCCTCTGTTCCTAGTAATCAGGAACAGCGATCTCTGTGTTGTTCCTGTCAGTACTTCCCCCACAGAGTTAAAAACACACCGAGGGAGCACATTTAACCCTTGGTTCAGAGTCATGTGTCAGGGCAAGTAGGAACAGACCTAGCTGCCAGCTAAAGATGCAGTCCCTCTGCAAGTGTGTGGGGCTATATGGGTGAAGAGGTTTTTTGCCCTGAAAGTGTTAACACCCACAACAAAGTGACTTTGCTTGCAGTTCCTTAGAGGCCCCTAGGGTGTGATCTGTCAAACCTGCTAACACGCATGTAATTGTTAACACAAATGTTTACATGCAAACAATGTAAAATACTGCTGGACTGCGGGTTCAAATTTTTTGTTGTTTTGGTTCACACAGCTAAATATTATGGACCAAAATGGAGCTGTGTGTGAATGGGCCCCTAGGATACAATACAACTGTGTTCAGATCAGTTTACATTACACATAAAATGCAGGTGAGGAGCAATTTAATTTGCAATTATATAAACTTTAATGACAAGCACTAAAAATACAGTTCCAAGAACGATTTGTATTTCTAAGTAGAAGTGAATATGCATGCCCATGAAAACAATTGTATTTTTATATGGATGTTATACATGGACAATTCTTTTGCATAAATCTACAATTTGTAACAAGTGGTGAATTTCTGTAAATAAGAACATAAAATAAGCATTTCTTGTCTCCAGCCTGGCAGGCGAGTGAGCCGTATCTTTGTTAATATCACATGATGCTCCAGCCTGAAATTCTCTAGAAATCGATGTCTTGATGTGCCCAGCACGAAGCAGAGAACTATGTTAGCATGGGATTACAGAACACACCTCATCCCTCCCAGCAACAGTCCCCTAATACAACCATCTTAACAAGAAAGAAAACCATTAAGCAAAAGTGGCAAGAAATGGCTGCGGCACTTTATTGGTGGTAACATAAACAACATAATTAGTCATATTCATTGATGCATTAATTATGGTACAATACACAAGTTACTTCAGTCTTTTGGCCCAGTTTTTAGAACTGGAGCCATAACCAGCATTATAACATTTAATCAAGACCCCACCAGCCGACCTTGCAAACAAGGTCGGCCTAACCCACAACAGCGGCCATTTCGATGCCAGATTGCAAACCTATATTTAAAATATCCTGACCGACATCTGAAAGATGCACCCTGTCCCATTGGTACAGAGCCCGGGATGCTACCCTCCAGATCAACTTGCCTATAAGACAAACTACCTAAGGATGGCATGTGCTTCTCCAAGGCCCTGTTGACCTGCTTCCTCATTTTCTCAAAAGCCCAATGCTGAGGAGAAGACCACCAGGAAAGCCTCGAGAAGATCTCTGCACTGCATGGGTCCATGCTTGTTTTGTCTAGTGGTGAGGAGAAAGCATATACTCACTTGATCCTTTGATTTTCTGGAAAACAGCGCTCCTCTGCGGTCCAGAGGTGGACTGCTCCTGGTCTGCAGGGCCTGCTCTGGGCGTGATGACATTAGGAACAGTCCATTATTCAAGACTGCTGGAGTGAAGAGGTGCCGGACCAGTCTTGTGCTGGGAAGATCAGGTAAGTATATCCCCACTCTCCTCTCCCCTAAAAATTTATGAGCCGTTAACCCATGCAAAGAGGACACAGCCCCACTGCATGGGAAAAAATTATTTGCCTGGACTCGAGCTTTAAATATCTAAAGGCATTTTTTTAGTTTTAGATAGAGAGTGAGGGATTGGAACACCCATTAGTTTTTGCTATCTGAGCCCCTGATAAGGAGATTCACCTTCTCTATTTGTCCTGGTGACTGTTATAACTGAAAGTGAAAGAAAGTTCAGAATTTTGAGGTTATAAACTCCCCCGACTGTAAGCTAACTATTTTATTTAGTGACAGGGGCTTTGACTAGCGTTCAGAGAACTTTAACAAAGCCTGTCCGAAGCCTTGTTTTGAAGCAACTGTAAAGTACACCTTGCTTTTGCTTGGTGCTTCGATGAGGCTTTGATAAAGCTTTGGTGGGGCTTCGATGTGGATTTGGTGGGGCTTTGATGGAGCTTCGGTAAAACTTTGTGGGGCTTCAGTGGGGCTTCAAGCGAGCTTGAAGCCCCACATTGGCAGAACTATTTTATTTAGTGACAGGGGCTTTGACTAGTGTTCAGAGAGCTTTAACAAAGCCTTTCTGAAGCCATGTTTTGAAGCAAGTATAAACCGTTAATGTGTGTTTAAGTCGATGCAAGTGTAAATGAGCCCTTAATGCAATGAGTTTACTTCCGCTTTAAGCATGAGACAAGCTGGCAGAGTTAAGTACTTGCTCAACAATGCTTTCTTAACCACTTAAGGACCACCCACCGCATGTATACTGAGGCAGGGTGGCTCTATTGCGTGAAACAATGTACCTGTAAGTTTTTTCATGCAATAGATAGTGTAGGCGCGTGCGCCCGCTGCACGGAGGAGGAGCCGATGCGTGTGTCCGGCGGACCCGATGTCCGCCGGCCACCTGCGATCACTTCACAGATAGGCAGAACGGGGATCTGCCTATGTAATCAAGGCAGATCCCCATTTTGAAGGGGAGAACATGGAGATCCTCTGTTCCTAGCGATCTCTGTGTTGTTCCTGTCAGTACTTCCCCCACAGAGTTAAAAACACACAGAGGGAACACATTTAACCCTTGGTTCAGAGCAGGGGTCAAGTCCTGGGGAAAAAAGTGTGGGAACTCCCACCCAAGATCCATCCCCCACCAAAAAAAAAAAATGATACGCTCATATGCACGAACGCTTCAAAAGTGGTATTTTTCATCCAATTTTCGTATTTTGTGTATGAAGCTTAACTGTTAGTACATTAAAAAAAAAAAAAACAATCCTCAATAAACATAAATACGGTAATTCTCAGAATAATCAGCATTCATTCAATTGTGCTTCCATGCAAATGTGAACATCATGTTCTGATCTTTATTGGGGAATTTTATTTTGTATATAGAGTGTTTATGTGGTGAGTTTACACTTTTCATTGAACAGAGTTTGGATAACACAGGGTTAAATTGAAAGGTCATAAATGAACTGCACATTATCTGGACAGAATGCTTGGGAGATAGTGATGTGTTCCTGCTTAGGAGATGTATGTTAGCTCGGGGGCTGCAAACTCTGCAGGGCTCCAACACACACTCGCTGCTATTCCAACCCTTCACATATTTCCACATAAACTTCCCTCCTGGCATTAAACTTTGCCAGGTATTGTGCTCAGCTTACCACCCCAAACTGATGTTCCTCACTCAGCTCACCTCTCTCCCTGCATGTCCTGTGAGCAGAATAGCTGTGCTCCTCCTCTGGGTTCTCTCATCATATGGCACTGAAGATAGAGGGGGGGGGGGGATTCAGCGCAAGTATGCAGGAGACTGGGGGGGGGGGTAGTGAGAAACAGAAAATCAGGAGGGTCCGGCGGGAAGGAGCGCATCATGAGAGGTCTGACTAAATACAATCTCTTAGCAGCAGGGACCTGATCTACCCGTTAGCTAGCTGTGATTGACAGGTAGATCGAAGCAGAAGCTGTCATTGGGCCCCCTACTGGCATTGCCTGAATGGTCAGGTGTGCGGCACTTACTATTGCCAGCTGCGTTGGCGGCTGCTGGTGTAGCACCTGCCACACAGCTCGCATACTTCAAAGTCTTGCAGGACACAGCTGCTAACAGGAACTGAGTTCCTGTTGTGGAAAAAGTACAGGAACTCCGTTCCCATGCGTTCCCGCAGGACTTGAGCCCTGGTTCAGAGTCATGTGTCAGGGCAAGTAGGAACAGACCTAGCTGCCAGCTAAAGAAGAGATGCAGTCCCTCTGCAAGTGTGTGGGGCTATATGGGTGAAGAGGTTTTTTGCCCTGAAAGTGTTAACACCCACAACAAAGTGACTTATCTTGCAGTTCCTCAGAGGCCCCTAGGGTGTTATCTGTCAAACCTTCTAACACGCATGTAATTGTTAACACAAATGTTTACATGCAAACAATGTAAAATACTGCTGGACTGCGGGTTCAGATTTTTTGTTGTTTTGGTTCACACAGCTAAATATTATGGACCAAAATGGAGCTGTGTGTGAATGGGCCCCTAGGATACAATACAACTGTGTTCAGATCCGTTTACATTACACATAAAATGCAGGTGAGGAGCAATTTAATTTGCAATTATATAAACTTTAATGACAAGCACTAAAAATACAGTTCCAAGAACGATTTGTATTTCTAAGTAGAAGTGAATATGCATGCCCATGAAAACAATTGTATTTTTATATGGATGTTATACATGGACAATTCTTTTCCATAAATCTACAATTTGTAACAAGTGGTGAATTTCTGTAAATAAGAACATAAAATAAGCATTTCTTGTCTCCAGCCTGACAGGCGAGTGAGCCGTATCTTTCTTAATATCACAATGATGCTCCAGCCTGAAATTCTCTAGAAATCGATGTCTTGATGTGCCCAGCACGAAGCAGAGAACTATGTTAGCACGGGATTACAGAACACACCTCATCCCCTAATACAACCATCTTAACAAGAAAGAAAGCCATTAAGCAAAAGTGGCAAGAAATGGCTGCGGCACTTTATTGGTGGTAACATAAACCAGTGGTCATCAACCCTGTCCTCAGGGCCCACTAACAGGCCAGGTTTGCAAGATAACTGAAATACATCACAGGTGATATCATTTGCTGCTCAGTGATTGCAGTATTCTAGTCTGCATCTCCCCAAGGTAATACATAAAACCTGGCCTGTTAGTGGGCCCTGAGGACAGGGTTGATGACCACTGACATAAACAACATAATTAGTCATATTCATTGATGCATTAATTATGGTACAATACACAAGTTACTTCAGTCGTTTGGCCCAGTTTTTAGAACTGGAGCCATAACCAGCATTATAACATTTAATCAAGACCCCACCAGCCGACCTTGCAAACAAGGTCGGCCTAACCCACAACATCGGCCATTTCGATGCCAGATTGCAAACCTATATTTAAAATATCTTGACCGACATCTGAAAGATGCACCCTGTCCCATTGGTACAGAGCCCGGGATGCCACCCTCCAGATCAACTTGCCTATAAGACAAACCACCTAAGGATGGCATGTGATTCTCCAAGGCCCTGTTGACCCGCTTCCTCATTTTCTCAAAAGCCCGATGCTGATGAGAAGACCACCAGGAAAGCCTCGAGAAGATCTCTAAAAGAATATGGTTGTACCTAGGGAGGATAAACTAACCGCTGAAGGTGTCTCAATCATAAATATCCAATCCAGCATTTTTACCTTACCCAGATCATTACCCCCTAAGTGAACTACTAAAAGGGTACAGGCCACACTTGAAACAATTGAGACAAATGCCAGTACAGCTGACACCAGCGCATGCCTCTCACCCCTTTCTAATAGATGGTGAAGTCATGCTAAGCTGCTCGCTTTCGGGCCCAATAAACACTGTCCTATTATCCAGACACAACGTTGTATACCTGAAATGAGTCAAAGAAAAAGGTTAGGAGGCACACATAACTGAAAACATTTAGACTTCCATCTACCCAAATCCTTAATACCCAAAGGGGGGATACCCAATCTGGAGGCCTCTGAAGCTGTGCCTATACGAAAAGAATGGGAAGAAAAACAAGAATGGTCCAGACCTAGATGAGAAAGACATTTCTTCAATACGTCAAATTGGAACTTAGTCAACGAGTGCGAATCCAAATACACCAGGAAGGGGCCTGTGCAATGAGGTCATACTGCCAAAAATCGCCTAACCAGACTCACCGAGCAGATAGAGGGGTCTGATCCGGCAGCCAATGACACCCAAGTGCCCATCCCCAATTGGTCGGTCTTCGAACGCCAGAGATATAATCGTACCAAAGTATCGCTAATCAACCCATGTTAAAAAAAATTAACCGAAGAACTATGCCTGAATAGCGAAACCAGCTCGGATATAGGCCCTGAAGAATAACAAAGAAAATGCTGTACTAAACAGCAGGGCCTCATAACAAGAACACACGACCTGAGTGGTAGCAGAAAGATCAGCTAAAAGCTCGAAATAGGTCGTCTACCATCAGGCGAAAACTTAGCCTTCCGATACCCCTTCAAAGCCTGCTTAATGGAGATGAATGCCATGCAAGAAGGTAGACCCATGAGGTGAAGGAAAAAGGAAACCCTGAACATAACTTTAGCCACATGACCATATGAGTATCCGTATTCCATTAAAGACGCCAGAAAACACAAAAGTGCCTGCTCCGTTGGGGACCCAGGACTAAAACCCCAGCCGTCAACAAAAATGGCCCACTTCCTCCAGGTGGCCTCATAGTTATCCCAAGTATGGGGAGCCACTGGGTTCCGGATGGCCTCCGGCACCGGCTTTAGATCAAGTCCCATAGTCCCATTGGGCAAGGACAACCCACCTCGTCTGCCTCTGGAAGAAGTTGCCGAAACCTGAACATCTAGAATTGAGACAATGCGTCCGTGAGCACATTAGAAAAACCTGTAGCATCGCAAGCTTTAAGCCAGATGTTGAATTTTAGACAAAGAAAAAACAGATGTCGCAACAAAAGAACAACCAACAAAGATTTAGAGGATAGGCAGTTTACTGCAAACAGTACACCCTTATTGTCAGTACTCACCAAAATGCGTTAATCCACAACTTGTGCACCCCAAAGCTCCAGAGCCACCACCACCAAGAAAAGCTCCAATAGCACAATGTTATTGTTAGCCTTCTTCTGAATCCAAGCCTATGGCCAGGCCCGACAGCACCAATGCAACCGCCATATAGCCGCAAAGCACCTAAAAAAATCCTGAGCCGGAATAAAGTCAGCCTGAAAAAAATATCTGCCATTATATGCCTCCAAAAAATTTGCCCACACAATCAAGTCCTCTTTAAGATCAGCAGTGAGGCGCAAATGAGACTTGTAGTCTGCAGTAGAGAGGTACAATCTTCTTGAAAAAATGCGCCCTACCGGCATAATCTTAAACACAAAAGCCAAAAGGCACAACAAGGACAGCATCTCCCTCAACAAAACCTTCTACTGGATTCCGAACTGACTACACAATGCAAAAAAGTGGAGAACATTTCAAAATAAGCTCATGACAAAGAACATCCCATTGGCAAGCTTTTGTCAAAATAAAAACTCCCATCAAAGTAAAACCCCAGAAAATTGAAGGCCAGCGGAGAGATAGGCAGAAGCCTGAAGGCTGACTTGATATCGGTCATGGACAGCGGGGCTCCTGGACTGAAAGCTCTAATCTTAACCACCGCCTCCTCAAAAGTAGCATACGTCACGGAACATAGCGACCCATCGATCTCGTTGTTCAGGGAGCCATCCTTCGGAAATGAAAGGTGGGGATCAGACGAAAGGAGTTCGGCTCCTTTTTTGGAACCACCCCTAAAGGAGAAGTAGTTGCTAAACAGCGGCACCGGAAAAGGTCCCGCCACTCGACCCTTAGCAATCTTTTCATACACCACCTGCAGAAATCGATGCACCAATTTCAAATTTTCCACCACCACACACCCCTCACCCCAAAAAGCAGGCAAAGGTTAACAATTAAGGACAGGAAGAAATTGGGCCCTCTCCCTGTCTGGATATCGCTCCAGCCAAGGGCGCATATTTTCCAGCCTCACCAGCGTGCAGGCTTTTGTGAAAAATATCACGCTGTGCAGTTGAAGGCCCACCAGCTTTCTTCGCACACTTAAGTAACGGATGGGAACCCCCACAAAAAGAACACTCATGTCGACATTTGCAGGCTGCATTCCACGACACTGCCACTCATTGAATGCGAAGAAAAAACGCTCCTGTAAGCAGGTGCCACCGCTGAGGCAGCAGGCTGCTTGCTCACAAACCCTACATCCTTCATACCCCAACGGAGTGTGGGATGTACCGACAGTTTTTGGCAGAAGGATTTGTCATAGTAATACCAACCCAAAAGGACCTGGGCACCGTCCTGTACCTATACTCCTCTCTCCCCTCCTCCCCTCTTTGCTCAGGTCTACTAGCAAACCTCTTTGAATGTGGTTAGGAGGGATAACAAATCTACAAACTCCCCCCTCCAAATACGTTCCTTAACCGACAAGCTGGGGTGAAACCCCAGGGGGATACCTCACAGGAGAGGGCTTCCTTCAAACATACTTTGGGAACACAGGGCCAGGGTGGCACAACTACCTTAGAGAGTTGCACACTGGACTGGGAGGGAAGATCCCCAGGGGTGACAGAAGAGCCAGAAGCAGAGGGAATGACAGGAGTAGACAGAACTGAAACAGAATTTAGACAGGCATACAATGAAGTAGCCAAAGCAGACAGAACCCCCCAAGAGGGGGACTCACCCACAGCTGGCAGGATCACAAGCCATAGGGACAGCAGGCATCCGGGCATCAGCATGATGAATGTCAGGGGGCTGTGCATCCACTGGAAGGACATCAGGTAGCTAGGGTATTTTTAAAAGCAACTAATGTAAGTGCCTGAATTTAACTCAGAGTCCCACATACAGCACAATTTAGACTGGGAGAAACAGAAAAAGGAGTCAACCAGTTATGCTGCTGTGCTTCTGTTCTAACAAGTGACATAGGCTAATAGGAGGATAGAGCACAATGACAGTGAGATGAGCATATTAGTCTGCTACTACTTCCTCACTGTGTAAGCATAGGCCGGGGCAGGAACAAGAACTAGTTGTAATGCTTAAAGCCCAACTCTGGGCAAAAAATGTTTTCCATTCCCGCACTGGATGTGTCCATGCTTGTTTTGTCTAGTGGTGAGGAGAAAGCATAAACTCATTTGATCCTTTGATTTTCTGGAAAACAGCGCTCCTCTGCGGTCCAGAGGTGGACTGCTCCTGGTCTGCAGGGCCTGCTCTGGGCGTGATGACGTTAGGAACAGTCCATTATTTAAGACTGCTGGAGTGAAGAGGTGCCGGCCAGTCTTGTGCTGGGAAGATCAGGTAAGTATATCCCCACTCTCCTCTCCCCTAAAAAATAATGAGCCGTTAACCCATGCAAAGAGGACACAGCCCCACTGCATGGGAAAAAATAATTTGCCTGGACTTGATCGTTAAATATCTAAAGGCATTTTTTTTTTAGTTTTAGAGAGAGTGAGGGATTGGAACACCCATTAGTTTTTGCTATCTGTGCCCCTGATAAGGAGATTCGCCTTCTCTATTTGTCCTGGTGACTGTTATAACTGAAAGTGAAAGAAAGTCCAAAATTTTGAGGTTATAAACTCCCCCGACTTTATCCAAAATAGAAAAACAAAGTATAGCATTCAGAATTACTTTAAAGTGATCCTAAACAATATCCTTATTCTCCAAAAATAATCCATACATATACATTACTTAGAGGTCCTGTAATGATATTTTCACGGCATTGATTCTTAGTGTTTCTCTGCCTCCTTGTAATGTCTTATGCAGAAAGCATGAGCCACCCCTAAAAAAAGCAGCAGGGAGCATGGAGGACATAGTGATTACATCAGCACACCCGGGGATTCTCAAGGGGAGAGACTGGGGAGAGACTGCTAAATGCAGCAAGCCTTTCAGGAGGACAGCGTTGTGCTTAACCCTTGCTATCCCTTGCCCTGGGAGATAGCCAGGTGGGCTGGTAGTTCCTGTAGTCAGTAGAGCTGGGAGCCGTTTCTGCGGTGGAGTTGGAAATACTCGTGAACGCAGCTTTCAACACACTGTGCTATTTTCTAAAAGGGACTAATGCCCCGTACACACGGTCGGAAAATCCGACCACAAAATCCATCAGATTTTTTCCGACGGATTTAGTCTGACACTGGTGTTGCATACACACGGTCGGACAAAGTTGTCGGAAAATCCGATAATTCTGAACGTGGTGTCGTTTGTTGCCTACGGCGGGACTACGTAGAGGCTAGTAGCCAATAGCTTTGGTCTTGTAATGTGATCTGAGCAAGCGTGGCACTTTGTCCGTCGGAATTCGCTACACACGATCGGAAAAAGTCTGATAGGACTTTGTTGTCGGAAAATTTGAGAGCAGGAGATAAAACTTTGTCCGTCGGAAAATCCGATGGAAAATGTCCGATGGAGCCCACACACGGTCGGAATTACCGACAACATTGTCCGATAGGACATTTTCCGTCGGAAAATCCGACCGTGTGTATGGAGCTTAAGAGTTCCTAGCCCTCAAGGGGCTCTTGCTTTTGATCACCAAAGATTGTCAGTGTCCAGAAAGAAGGACAGTTCAGTATCTTGTACATAAGAAGGAAGTTGTCCCCGTTTATTGTTTCAGTCAAGCTGGTCATCCAATAATTCCTATTCCCCATCCAAGTTATCACCCCTAAAAAAAAAAAAAAAAAAAAAAAAAAGTTTAAAGACGATTTCTTGTGTCTGGATGGAAGTGAGAAATGCTTGTCGCCTGGCTGTGCAGGAGTAGAGAAACCAGTTATCAGTGGCCATTGCAGGGGTGGTGCTACACCAGTGCTTAGGCTGCTTTCACACTGGGGCGGTTTGCAGGCGCTATTGCGCTAAAAATAGCGCCTACAAACCGACCCAAAACAGCTTTCACACTGGAGCGGTGCGCTAGCAGGACGGTAAAAAAAGTCCTGCTAGCTGCATCTTTGGATCGGTGAAGGAGCGGTGTGTTCACCGCTCCTATACCGCTCCATCCCATTGAAATCAATGGGAGACCGCGGGGATACCGCCCGCAAAGCGCCGCTGCAGCGGCGCTTTGCGGAGGTTTTTAACCCTTTTTTCGGCCGCTAGCGGGGGTTAAAACCACCCCGCTAGCGGCCGCATACCGTGGGTAAAACGATGGTAAAGCAGCGCTAAATATATCGCTGCTTTACCGTCGCCGCCCCGCACCGCCCCAGTGTGAAAGCAGCCTTAGTGTCACTTTAATTGCAGTAGAGAATAGTCAGGTTGGCAGGTTTGCCATGTGAAATCTCAGGAAGGAATGCACAGAAACACGCACCCTTTGGCAGGTAAAACCTCTCTCAGATGTGTATTTCTTGTTTGTACTTAGCTGTTTGCCTTGAGTTTAGGCATAATTTATTTACTTTCAATAATTAGCCTTTCCTTGTACCGGTAAATGCAGTATTTACATTGTAAACAACATTGAAATATAAATGAATAATTACTGAGTTTAGTTCTATGACCCAGCTACTATGATTCAATTATGATTTAGTTACTTTTAAATATAATTAAATTCTATTTATTCAATTATGATTTAGTTACTTTAAAAATATTTAAATTTAATTTTTTCAATTATGATTTAGCTATTGTAAATGTATTTATTTAAATGTGCATAAATTAGTTAATTCCTGGAGATAGAATAATCAACTATTTATTTAGCAGTTGGTTCATTTCCTTGTTGCATAATATTTTTATTTTCTAATTAAAGTCCAACCCCCGGCCAATTATTTTTAAAAGAACATTAAAGGATTAAACATCTGTCACTTTTTATTGCCACGTCCCTGCTAAAAAGATGTTAGGAAAGGAAGTGATGGAAAATCGCTCCTATGTGGACACAGACAAAAAAACACAATTTATGTAGAGTGCAGAAGGGTTAAAACATCTGATAGTGTTTTCATTGCTGTATTTGTCTTCATGTCCCAGTGATGCCAGCATTCCCCCATTTATTGTGCAATTGCCACATCAAAAGGAGGTGAGAGAAATCTTTCAAATGGGTTCACAGACGGAAATAAAAAACCGAAATGTTAACTTTTCCCTATTCTATCCAAAATAAAAAAAAATAAAACATTTGGTTTAAGCTAGGCTTTAACAAACAGACATCAGTATATGCCAACAGGATATCACATACCCCCATACTTTCTGTTAATGGAATCATAGCTGTTGAAATGCATATATCTGTATCCATTATCTGCTTTTAACTGCTTGTAATAACATCCTTTTTTTTTATACATGGAGTATTTGAATACATTTATCTTTAATCATGTGCAAAATAGTTTTCCTTTTTTTTCTTCACAATAAAGTTTAAAATTGTTTTTCTAATACATTAAAGTAGTGACAAATTTAGTTCTATTTTTGTGTTACTTTATATCCATTGGCACAAAGTTCCCCTAAACAGATTTCTTTGTCTTCAGGTTTTATTGTAGGGTTGTACACACCATACTATACACAAGCTGCAGTTATTTGCCTAAGTTTGGCCTATAGGGCAAATCGAGAGGAGATACTTTGGTCAAATCCAAAAGAGAATATGGTCAGATACATTAGTGCGCATTTTTAGTAATAAAATGTTTAGAATATGTAGCGCTGGCTCCTAACGAGCAGGCGCTATTGTTTTTGAAAATTAAGTTGCCTGAAGCCACAGTTGGGCTTCAGGATAATTTCACTAAATTTCTGGTTTCAGTACCAGTCCAGCTGGGTTACACTGGGTTCTCCTTGACCGCAGGTGTCGCTGTCACCGCCGGCAAGGGTAGAAACGCAGTCTAGCTGGATGTATTGAATGCCACTTATCTCTCGGAACCAGCCCAGTGGGAGTGTTCTCCTGCTGTGCTTCTGGGGGGTGGTATTTAAGGTACTGACGCCATGTTGGCGGGGGATTATTTTCTGTCTGTTTGGTTCTGGTGGTCCTCCTGACCCAGCCCTATGGCCCTCCTGGCCTGGGGTGTGGAACCATACATCTCGTGTCGCGGGGCTGGCTTGCCCAAGGCAATGCAACTGAAGGGACAGGCCTGACTGAAGTTCGGAGCCTATTGATCCAAGGAAGGTCCGGTGCCATCTCAACTGAAGGGAGAGGCCCAGCAACTGAAGTACCCCAGGGGAGGACTCGATCAGGAGAAGGCCGTGCGCAAGGCTGGCTTCTCTGACGGAGCCTGGAGACTTCGTTGAAGGGCGCAACCTGGATCAGCACTCATACGGTATCGCCGGATCAGCTGAGAGAAATTGGTAGCGTATGTTAGTTCTCTAAAAATTCATCCAATCCCTCAGTGAAGCTAAAGTGTAACTTGCAAGTCTGTGGCAGAGACTTTATCGAGCATCTCACCGGCTGCTAGGCCTAGTGAGAGAGGTCTATCCGGGAAGTAATTGGATCCAGTTTGTGGAACAGTGATATCTTCTGGATTCTTCTAGTATCTTCACCCTGCAATCTTAAGTAACTGAACTCACCCCTAACCCTCTACCCTTTTTATTACAAGGCTTCTTTTCTAAATAAATAACCCAAAAGAGGATTCAGTGTCAGTCTCAACATTACTTTGGGCCACTTTTCACGGGATCCCCAAGACGGAGAAGCAAGCAAGTGAGGTAACGGTAAGCCCAAATAAAACCAGCAGCTTCTTCGGGGGTCAGTGCTACACATAATAGCATTTGTCACCTCAAACTTACTTAGGAAGAGAGATAAGAGATGAACAAGAGTAAAGAATGTTATAACATGAAGTTTTAAAAGGTATGTCCACTCAATCAGCTCTGGTTGACTCAGCGTGATCACATGCATGTGTGTTCAAAGTATCTAGGACACCTTTTCAGTGTCATATCTCTTCCATGAACATGATAGATCTTTGAATTGACTTATGATACCTCCTATCAATTTAATATACTCTCCAGATTGGTATTGTGTTGTCACTACCATTTTACCCTGTACTTCTGTCCAACTCTAGATACACTTGTAGCATCACCTCATACCACAGAAGAATCCCTAAAATAATTTTCAGGTCCAAGAATAGTAATATTAATAAATACATTTTATTTATAGGGGCCTTTCAAAACACCCAAGGTCACCTTACAAGAGTAGCAACAGAGCAACAAAATAAATAAATATACATTACATAAACATTAAGGGGAACCCCTGACTCCCATAATTCATCGGGGGTTTGGGAAAGCATTGCATTTTGAATCAGAGGGAAGAATGCTCTCCTTTCAATTGTAGTGAGAATACCACCCTTACAGGCGGTCAAAAAGTTTATTGGTTTCATGATGCTGGCTCTGCCAAGTGGCATAGGCCCCAGAACTATACTAGTATGATCAGATGGGAAGCCAATCAGCCAAAGTTCAAGGAATCCCTAACAACCTCTAGAGCAGTAGCAGCCCACCCATGTGGGGAGCAGGATCCCCCCCCCCAATCTATGCACACAGCCCCTAATCTGCATGCAGGGCACCAGATGTATTGATTTCAATGTTTTTTGTTTTTTTTTAGAAGCACATGATTAGAGCCTGAGGCTATAATTGGCTTCAAAAAAGGTGGTCTCTGGTCGCAAAGCACTGAACTCTGAGCCCAACCAGTTGTGTAAATTAATATTTGCTATTTTCTTCCTGATTCTCCTACCAGCCAATCAGGAAGCAGGGAGTAGCTGGAGCAAGGAGAAGCAGCCCTACCCCGGATTCTTGTCATCTGCCTCCTAAGGTAAGGAGGCCTCTGATCGGGGGGGGGGGGTTATCGCCACCTTCCGGTCTGTCCCCTGTGGGGGGGGGGGGGGTTCTACCTTCCGGTCTGTCCCCTGTGGGGGAGTTTCTGCCTTCCGGTCTGTCCCCTGTTGGGGGCGGTTTTCTGCCTTCCTGTCTGTCTCCCATGGGGGGGGGGGGGGTGGCATTGGTTTGCGAAAAGCCAAGTTAGTATACTACATAAGGATGCAATGGCAGTACACTGGCAGGGGTTATCCTCTCCATGCCTAATGTGGTTGCATGTCTTTTTTCATGCTTTGTAGAGGTCTTTAGAAGCCACCATGTCCACAAAGATACTAAGTTAGGTTAGGTTCCAGTATGCAGTTCCTGAAGTAGTGCCAAACTGTGCTCTCCTGATTCATCACTATTGAACTATCCTCATGATGGACAGCCTTCCTGACTGATAGTAAAGTCCCAAAGGAGTTTGGGGGCATAACCAAGCATGAACTGGTTATTGTTTTATTACCAGAGTTTCCTGAGTTTTGGAGTTTCCAATGAGCTCTACAAGCTATTTAACTATACTCAAAGTCACCCATCTATATTGGTGTGTCATTTAAAATGAAGGCATGTTCACTTTAAAGCTATGCTTTACCTCCCTAAATTCAGAATATGTTATTGGAGGGAGAATACTGTCTGCTTTATATGCTTAGTTTATTCAGCCCACAACCAAGAGCTTGAAGAAAATAGTGAAGATGGTGAAAGGTTTCTAGAGCAGAAGAGTATTTGAACTCTTCTTTGAAGTAATGGAATCCTTTACTCATTTCATTACTTCTGTAGAATTCACCCAGTAGAAAAAGGCCAGTCTGAGAAAAGGAGATTGTTTTCAGTATATCAAAACATGTACGCCTTTGTAGTAGTGCCATAAAATTTTCAACCATTCTGGGCAGAGATACCCCTACTCCAGCAAGAGTTCATGTAAAGAGAAAGGTAGCTGTATTTATTTTGGTACTGTCAGCTTTTATCACATTGACATCTGGTCTGGTTGCAGGCGATTCCCATATCTACCCCTACAACACCTTGTTTTTCTGTGCAGAAGTCATCTAAGTGTTCTTTAACTGTTGAAATTGTTATTGCTATACTATTGCAAAAGAAAAAAAAAAAAAAAACTTGCATTTTTGCTGTACTCTGAATTTATGTCTGGGCCAGATGGCAGACCAACACAGTCTGCAAGTGCTTGATATCTGCAGGTAGTACAGAGGTGTCTATAATATGCTCATTCAGCAGAGGAAACCAGACAGTGTGCGATAATGGTTAGATGACTGTAAAATGAGA
Organism: Lithobates sylvaticus; assembly: GCA_028564925.1. Taxonomy (NCBI): domain Eukaryota; kingdom Metazoa; phylum Chordata; class Amphibia; order Anura; family Ranidae; genus Lithobates; species Lithobates sylvaticus. Next base: position 438,484,079 of record CM053028.1, read on the forward strand.
TGAGCTAGGATTCATGTATGATTATTCATTTGGGTTTTTAAAGCAATCGCTCTCAGGTGCTCACAGCCAGAATCGAAGTGAAAAAGAAAATATTGTTTTGCATAATGCAATTTTAATGAATGTATTAAGCTATGCTGAAAATAATCACTTTTTGAGAACATGACTGTGTGGGAATTCATAGCACAAAACGTTGTTTGCCATTAAAGAGCAATTCTAGGCAACAGCGAAAGCATTCAGTGAAGTACTAATGACAGTAAACAAAGCAATTGTGCTGTCAGAAAGTTCACATTAATCTGAGCTTTGTGTAATCACCTACAAAATGAGCCCACACACCTCTATACAAGATTAGCATGAGGGCAGTGGGAGCGAACTTCCTTAAGTGTGTTCTGTGTAAGTTCTGCTCGCTGTTGTCACAGATCACATCCAGTCTTCCCAGGCATGTCTAAATCTGGCAAGAAAGTCCTTTGTGCTGGCATTTTATTTATTTATTTTTTGTACTTTTTGGACCACTTGTATACTAGGAATTAAGCTGTGTGCATCCAGTCCCGGCAGGTACAGGTACCAGGCCCACCACCCAGTGCTGTATTCTGGCCTAGGCCGACACTTTTCGGGGGGAGCGGCACCCCGCACGAAAAAAGACCCCCCCTCCTCCTCCGGAGTCAGTCCCTTCACTGCCAGTGGTTGCTGGCTGCAGCGTCTCTCACATTCACAGTTCCCCCCTTCCCCTCTGCACAGACAGGAGAGCAGAGAGAGAACTGGTCAGCCTCCTGTGTTGTGACTCCAGGTGAAGGTGGAGCCTCTAGATCGGTCAGATTGTGGCTTCATTCAGGGAATAAAAGTAAGATATGGATCCTCCTCTTCTGTCACTCCAGTGTGAGAGCCTGGGTGCTTTCACACTGGAACGGTGCGCTGGCAGGACGCTCAAAAAAGTCCTGCGAGCAGCTTCTTTGAGGCGCTTTAATAGCGGTGTATACACTGCTCCTAAAGCGCCCCTGCCCATTGATGCTTTGCGGGCACTTTTAACCCTTTTTTGGCCGCTAGTGGGGGTTAAAAGCATCCCGCTAGCAGGGGTTTAAAAGCTCCCCGCTAGCACCCAAAAAGCACTGCAAAAATGCGCTGCCATTTTTTAGCTTTACCGCCGACACCCCCAACGCCCCCGAGAAAAAGTGCCCTTAGTGCTTGCTTGTATATATGTGGTAACCTTTCATAACTACCTGTATGGCTAATGCTGCCTTTTGACATATGAAGAAAAGTGTAATTTCTCATCATAGATCAGTCTGGATTTTATTACCCATCCTGCTGACTACATTAAGCCCAGGTTCACACTGACTGCGGGTTAGAAATCGTGTGGGTTCAGCTGAACTCGCACAATTTCAAATTGGCAATGCAGTCCAACTTCAGGGGGCAATTTGACAGACATCTGCGCGGGTTCATGCACAGATGTCTATACAAATCGCACCCAAAGTCACCAAAAGTAGTACAGGAAGTACTTTTGGGAATCATAAGAGCGCCGCAAAGTCGGCGTCGCACCAATTCGGACAGTGCCATTGCTAACAAAATCGGCCCAATGCGAACAGCTGCCTAAAGAAGAACTGCAGCCTGCTCACAAAATTTGGTATGATTAGAATGCAAATGGAGACCCTTATTGGGTACTGATGAGGCTGCACTGATGGGCACTGATGAGACTGCATTGATGGGCACTGGTGAGGCTGTACTGATAGGCACTGGTGAGGCTGCACTGATGGGCACTGATGAGGCTGCATTGACGGGCACTGATGAGGCTGCATTGATGGGTACTGATGAGGCTGCGCTGATGAGGCTGCATTGATGGACACTGGTGAGACTTCTTTGATGGACATTGATGAGGCTGCGCTGATTTTTTTTTTAGCAAGTTACCACAACACCATTATCCCGTAGTTTTTAAGATCAAAGATACAACTATGTTGATGTCCCTTGTTAATTTTATATTGTATTTTTTTAAATGTAACTGCCTACTCCCAAACTATCATTTGAAGTAAAACACATAGCCAAGTATTATTCTCCACAATTTTTTTTATTGTGCATTAAAAAAATAAAATAAAATTAGACATGCTATCTGCCAATAGAACTTAACCAAAAAGTGCATTCTATGCATCCAAAAATATAAAAAATATACCAAATCAAATAATTATTCAACCAAAAAATGTAATAAAAGCCTCATGCATGTGTCCTGCTTCTTAATATAGGGGGTCAACAATGCCAAGAGTTGGTGAAAGCAGGGATCCGTTATCCGGAGATAATTTCGAAAAAAATCCTCTGGATTATTCTCCTGGAGCTCCCGCAGCAATGGCATATGACATAATTGGTCACGATTAATTAAGCAACCAATTTATGGTCCAAGAAATCCTCCTCCTCTTGTTCCTGGATTGGACTTGGGTCAAAGCAATAACTCCAAGGCCAATAATAAATAACACGTTATCTCCTCCAATTCCGCAACATGTCTGGTTGACGAACGGCCATTCAGAAACGAACTGAAAAGCGCAAAAAAAAGTGCGAATCAACACTCACCAAACTTCTACTAACACAAAATTAGCAGAAGGAGCCCAAAGGGTGGCGACTGACAATTGAACTTCCTCTTTATCGGCTCGTAGCATGTCTAGTACGTCACTACGTTCCTGTTTGTTTGCCGACAATTGTGTGCCGTTTGTATGCAAGACAAGTTTTTGGCCAACGCCCTTCAGACAAAAGTCTGACAAAAATCCGATCGTGTGTATGAGGCTTATGGGACATTTAAAGCTGTTCTCCAATATGGCAAAAAAAATAAAATAATAATAATTAAAAGTTAGCAGTTACAAATCCTGTTGCTGGTGACACTTACCTGTCCAGGGATCCAGCGCTGTCCTCATCCGGGCTATTTCTTCACTAGCTTTCGGGTTCCCTGTGCTGGCATCTTAACTGTGGGTAGCCGGCTGTGCTGCTTGTGGCTAAACAGCCGGGTGCCCACTGTGCATGCTCTGCATTTTGTGAATGGTCCCACAGTCTTCTGGGACCTGTGCTGTGTCCTAGAAGACTGCAGGGAGGGAGGAGGAGAGGAGAAATTCCGCTTGGATCGCCTAGTTTTTGTCAAAACGAGATACCGCTCCTCCTCCCAAAAAAATGACCTGCCAAATATGTCAGGGAAGAGGACTTAAAGTGGAACTTCCCCTTTTGGGTGAAGCTCCACTTTAACCACTTAAGCCCCGGACCATTTGGCTGCCCAAAGACCAGAGCACTTTTTGCGATTCGGCACTGCATCGTTATTAACTAACAATTGCGCAGTCATGCGACGTGGCTCCCAAACAAAATCGACGTCCTTTTTTCCCACAAGTAGAGCTTTCTTTTGGTGGTTTTTGATCACCTATGTGGTTTTTATTTTTTGCGCTATAAACAAAAAAATAGCGCCAATTTTGAAAAAAACACATTATTTTTTACTTTTTGCTATAATAAATATCCCCCAAAATATATAAAAACAAATTTTTTTCCTCAGTTTAGGCCGATATGTATTCTTTTACATATTTTTGGTAAAAGAAAATCGCAATAAGCGTTTATTGATTGGTTTGCGCAAAAGTTATAGCGTCTACAAAATAGGGGATAGTTTTATGGCATTTTAATAAATATTTTTTTTTTTTACTAGTAATGGCGGCGATCAGCAATTTTTATTGTGGCTGCGACATTATGGCGGACAGACACTTTTGGCACGATTTTGGGACCATTAACATTTATACAGCAATAAAAAATGCATTGATTACTGTGTAAATGTGACTGGCAGTGAATGGGTTAACCACTAGGTGGCGCTGTAGGGGTTAAGTGTGTCCTAGGGAGTGATTCTAACTGTGGGGGAGGGGCTATGTGTGACATGACGCTGATCACCGCTCCCGATGACAGGGAGCTGTGATCAGTGTCCTGTCACTAGGCAGAACAAGGAAATGCTTGTTTACATAGCATTTCCCCATTCTTCCTCTCCGTGAGATGATCGCGGTTATCCCCTTCGGACATCGAGTCCGCGGGACCCACAATCACACTCACGGAGGTTGCAGCGTGCACGCGCAAACCGCTTCTTAATGGGAAATGTACAGGTACGTGATTCTGCCTGTACGCGCCATTCTGCCGACGTGTATCGGCGCGAGACGGTCGGTTAAACTCTCTCAAACAGTATGTGTTCTTCCAAACAATGCACCTAAAATACAAAACAGGTACTGGTCACTAGCACTACACATTTATTAGTGAGATTGTTTTGCCTAAAGTTCCTGCTTTAATAATCTGTCCCATTGCTTTTATTGTGCATGGTAGTTGGTGAAATTTTCATCAGGTAAAAATTAAACATATTCATATTTTACAGTGATAATTGAATTCTACTTCCAAGCATCTAAAATCCATTTCACTTATTTTCATCTAACTTAGTTCTGTGTCCTGAGATTCCCTTTGAGGATAATGAGTTTGTTGTGTTTGGCTGCATGTAACACTGGTCAACAGGTGTCCCTGCCTACACCTCCTCTGCAAAGAGACAGAACATGTAATGGAAATGCAGCACTATCATTCTCTGACAATAATACACAATATAATAGCGCAAAAATTTCCCAAGCAAAAAGAGTGTTAGAAATACAAAGGGTTCGCTCACATGGGTGCTCAGTCACGTAGAGTGTGAAGAGCCATTTGGTTATGTTTCTCTCCTACGCCTGAGCTGCATGCAGGCAGCCCATACAAGTGAAAGGGAGCACATCAGCTGGACGGACTCACCTGCACAGCCAAGTTTGACAGGTACACAAGGACTAGTACATGGACCTGGACGCAGAGCCAATGCACCCCTCCTTGTATACCTGTTAAACTAGGCTGTGTGCAGAGTTTTTTGCGACATGAATTGCCTTAGGGAATCCCAGTTACTTGAATGATCAATTAATAAACCTTGGGCATGAAAAAATGTACCCACACTATTTCTGGTAATGCAGTGCCCTTCACGTTTGTGTGTTGTGGTTCACTACAGCACAGGAATTTTTTATATGATATATGTGTTTTTTTATAGTGAAGAAGGGCCGCCATCAGGGGGGTACAGCCGATACAACTGTAAGGGTCCCGAGGGGCCCCGCCCGGGCCAGAAGAAGGCAGGACGGATGAAAGGGAGCCATGTTCTGCACTATAGAAATGATCTTGCAGCTTCTGCTGCTCTCTGTGTCATTGAGCTCAGACATCGAGCTCCATACTGCCACCTCTGGCTGCTATGTACATGTGCACCCCCTCGTGTGAGCTGCCTGTACTGTGCTCCTCTGTGTCAGCAACATGTCAGCTGAGGTGAAATGTGAGAAAGGTGAGGTGACCGGTGTGTGGATTCGGTGGGATGGCCCATGGGCAGGCCCTGGAGAATGTTGGTTGTCAGGCTGGGGGGCAGGCCTAAAGCTGTGTAAGGGGCCCAAAAAATTCTGATGGCTGCCCTGAGTGAAGTGTCCCTTTACATGCAGATGTACTCATTGACTCCTTTAACTCCTTTTCCCACAATCCCCATGGTTTCCATAAGCCCCTGGATTCCTGGACACACCCAGAGGATAAAAGTTTTGCACGTTTCAGGTATACGGTACTCCAGAGGTAGGCAACCTCGGCACTCCAGCTGTGGTGAAACTACGAATCCCATCATGCCTCTGCCTCTAGGAGACATGCCTGTGAATTTCAGTTTCTTGCAATGTCTCATAGGACTTGTAGTTTCAAGACAGCTGGAGGGCCGAGGTTGCCTACCCCTGCGGTACTCCATTGTTGGTCCTTGTATGTGGGGTTGAAGTTCAATAGCACTCATCTCCCATGGAGGACACAGCCATTACAAAAAGCTCTGCTCCTATTCCTAGCAGAGTACTACGCTTTAGGTTGGGTGGCCAGCTGCCTGTCTATGGTACCAGCCCTGAGACTCTTCCAGCCACTTGCTTGTGGTGCCAGCCCATAGATGACGCTAGCTGTTTGCCTCTGTGCATGAAGACGAAGAAATGTCAGCCAAGTCGTACTGACATGCGGCTTTGAAATCGTGTGAATGAGGCATTAAACCTTCAACATTGTTTAGTGTAACACATTGAACACAATGAAAAAACAATCCCCAGTAAACAATATGTTAAAATTTCCACCCCAGCACATGCAGTCAATATCTTTCAGTGCTACTGGCTCCTGCTGCTTCTTCCAACTTCCGGTTTTCAAGGAAAAGAGTTAACAGTACAAGCTATTCTGTAGGGAGGGGGTAGGAAGAGGGAGGAGCAAGGGAATACCTTGCCATCCTAAGTTACGGGCTGAATGTTTCTATCGATTCACACAGTGTAGGTGTAAGGGAGATTCTGATTGGCTGGATGTTGGCACCAACAGGTACAAGTCCCCATCCTGCTTCTTCTAGGATAGAACAACAAAACACCTGTTTGTACCCTCTCCCCCTGATAAATTGTGCCCATCTCCTTGCCAGAGGCCTTCCCAAGACATACCCAGCCATTAGCCTATATATTCAAAAAAAGGAATGTCCACACAAAAGATATAGTTTTTCACACTTTACTGTTGTTCTCCAAAAGATGGTATTGACACATCACATCACATAGACATACTATCTATCGCAAGTAGAATGGGATCCTTCACCCTGTACAGCCAGGCACATCGGATTTTCACAGCACATTTGAGTCAGAAAAAAGTCCAGTGCTTTGGTTTTTTGTATTATTGAGGGGATAAAACTGGGATGGGGCTAGGGGTATTATGGGTTGCCCATTGACTTGAATAATGTCTTCAGGGACACTCAAATATATACAGTCTCTATATACACGCCTCTTCTGACTCCTGCACAATCTTGCGTGCAGAACAAAATCACAGACCCAGCTAGAACACGGTTTGGATGGGATCTGACAGGGCACCCTATGAGATCCAGCAAAAGCCCATTACAGGCAGGCACCATTGGCCCTTTGGTGTGTAGAAAGTCCTAGTGTCCAGCTATTCTTTTGTGGCTACTGATCTCAGCACCACCTTTTCAGGCACTGCCAGCCAAGGCAAACATTCTACCTACACTAACAAAAGAAAACTATCACTACCTAATCTAGCACGAGAGAGGGGGCTACAAATATAAAGTAGGTGTTATCACAGTTTGGCTGCAAACGTTGAAATACACTTGAAGTCACTCTGCCACTGCTCTGCTATCTCTTTAGCTAACTTAGGCTCGGTTCACACCTAATACCGATGCGGTTCCTAGCAGGGTTCCTGTGTGTCCTGGTTCACCATTTCAGGTCCGATTTCCAAGAATTTTGGGCTGAATTTGGACCAAAAGACGCACAGGGCTCCTGTGCAAATTCACATCGGAGCCGCGTTGGAGCTATGTGAACCGGCTCCCTAGAGAGCCATTCACAATCTCCTGCTATTGCAAATTGGATGTGTGAACCCAGCCTTAGAGGTATTTTATTTTGGTGAATCAACTCAATTCTGCACATATAGTAAATCTGATATAAAAAGTTTAAAAAGATATTAAAAGTAGTTTAAAAATGACCAAACACCATATAGTTACTGTTCAATAAAACAAAAGTTGCACTTAAAGGGTCCTTATGCTACAGTGTTGTACACTGCTGGCACCACAGCTATCAAACATAACAGCATCTCCCACAAACTTGCAGTTTCAAACACAGCCCACCACTGTGCATGTAGATTAATAACTTGTATTTCCTTTCAGATTAACTTTAGCAGCTGGATTGTTCCTAAAGATGATATTGCCCTAAAATATCTGGGGCCAGGTTTAATTCTATTCATGCAGTGCTAACTCTCTAGCTGGGGTTTCATTAGTCACGGCAGCTGTATCAGGTTTTAGGGGGGGGGGGGTGGTGATCCTGTTTCTACGTTAACCAGTTGCCTAAACTGAGTGGGAGCTGGGCTATTTTGCACATTTAGATTTGTTTGTGTGATCATTTTCTTTCAACTACTTTACTACCAATCATCTCATCATGTCCATTTAACACTTGGTTTCTTGCAATTAGGAACTTAACAGACCATGGATGAGATCACCACGGCCATTGTCAACATCTGATAGCAAGCTGGCAACATTTAATTACTCTTTGGAACACAGGTTCATTTTGAGTCAAATTCAAAAGTAATTATAAAAAAAAAACAATAAAAAACAAGGTGCTTTCACATAATTACTGAACAGAGGCAGAAAGACTCTTGGTGAACTATAAAGGTGTTTCTCCTACTGTGAAATTAGCAGTTCAACAAGTCAAACGAAATTAATGATGTTTTTGAACATTTCTACATGCTGGAAACAAGGTGTTTTGATCATTGAAAGACAATGAGATTAACTACTCCATGGTCAGACAGTAGAGTGTAAATCTTGGAACTGGATGGACAGAAATACAAAGGTAGGTAGGTAAAACAGCACGTATTTGATTTGTGTATTTGGCTTTTTCCCTGGAGTTTAGCTTTAAAGTTCTGGGCAAAATTACCTACAAATGTGCATTGGAGGTAAGAGGTGGGCAAGGTCATCCTTGACTTTTGCAGAAGTCAACATTTGCATATGCATAGTTTCATGTGTCTCTGGGTCTGCTGGTCATTTTGAAATGCAGAAGGCAATTTACTGAAGGTATCCTCTCTTTGTTTGTAAAGAGTCTTATTTATTCATGCCAGTGTGTATCTAATGGTAGTTGGTCACATTCAGCTGGACCTTTCCATTGATTTTAAAAAAGTTTTTGAAGCTTACCCAAGCCATATATTCAGTTAGAAGTGGCTTAGATAAGCTACAAAATGTCTTTAACATTACGGAACCAGTCCAGTTGAATGTGACAAACTACTACTAGATATAACTTCTGTGTATTTTTCTTTTTTATGGTATTTAAAGCCATTGTATCTAATTTTTAGGGACTCGTTAATGACAGGAATAGTACCACTGGATTGGCGCAGGGCAAATGTGCCTATATTTAAAAAGGGAACAAAGTCTTTACCAAGTGGGTATAGAATGGGGTATATGGGATTGTATGATATATTTTTTTTTTTTTTTTGTGGTTGAACTGGATGGACTTGTGTCTTTTTTCAACCTAACTATGTAACTATGTAAGTAACTATACCAAGTAACTATAGACCTGTTAGTTTAACTTCTATAGTTGGGAAGATACTGGAGAGATTAATAAAAGACCACATAGACGAGTTCTTGCAGGAAAATAATATTTTAAGCAACAGACAGCATGGATTCATGAAAGACAGAAGTTGTCAGTCAAACCTGATTTCTTTTTATGAGGAGGTAAGTAAAACCTTGGACAGAGGGGTGGCAGTGGACATGGTATACTTGGATTTTGCAAAAGCTCTTGATACAGTTCCGCACACACGGCTCATGTGTAAGGTAAAGTCTACAGGTTTGGAAATATCGGTTTGTAAATGGATAGAAAATTGTCTAAAAGACAGAATTCAGAGAGTTGTGGTTAATGATTCTTACTCTGAATGGTCTAAGGTTATCGGTGGTGTACCCCAAGGTTCAGTGCTGGGACCCTTACTTTTTAATATCTTTATAAATGATATTGGGTCTGGGATCAAAAGTAACATTTCCGTCTTTGCAGATGACACCAAGCTATGCAGTGGAATAACGTCCTTACAGGAGGTCTCCAATTTACAAGCCGACCTCAATGCTCTGTCTAATTGGACGACTATGTGGCAGATGAGGTTTAATGTTGATCAATGTAAAGTTATGCACTTGGGGGCTAAGAATATGCATGCATCATACATGCTAGGGGGAGTCTGGTGGGATCCATAGTGGAGAGGGATCTGGGGGTTTTGGTAGATCATAAGCTCAATAATAGCATGCAATGCCAAGCTGCGGTTTCCAAAGCAAGCAAAGTCCTTTCTTGTATTAAGAGAGGTAGGGACTCCAGAGAGAGAGATATCATTTTGCCGCTGTTCAAATCATTAGTAAGACCTCATCTGGAATATGCAGTTCAGTTTTGGGCACCAGTTCTCAAAAAGGATATCGGAGAACTGGAGAAAGTGCAGAGAAGGGCAACCAAACTGATAAGAGGCATGATGGAGCTCAGCTATGAGGAAAGATTAGAGGAACTGAATTTATTCACCCTTGATAAGAGGAGATTAAGGGGGGATACGATCAACATGTACAAATATATAAGGGGTCCATATAGTGAACTTGGTGTAGAGTTATTCACTTTACAGTCAACAAAGAGGACAATGGGGCACTCTTTACGTCTAGAGGAAAAGAGATTTCATCTCCAAATACGGAAAGGTTTCTTCACAGTAAGAGCTGTGCAAATGTAGAATAGTCTCCCTGCAGAGGTGGTTCTGGTCAGCTCAATAGATTGCTTTAGGAAAGGCCTGGATACTTTCCTAAATGTACATAATATAACTGGGTACTAACATTTATAGGTAAAGTTGATCTGGGGAAATTCCGATTGCCTCTCGGGGGATCAGGAAGGAATTTTTTTCCCCTGCTTTAGCAAATTGGAGCATGCTCTGCTGGGATTTTTTGCCTTCCTCTGGATCAACTGTGGGTATAGAATGGGGTATATGGGATTGTATTATATTATTTTATTTTTTTATTTGTGGTTGAACTGGATGGACTTGTGCCTTTTTTCAACCTAACTATGTAACTATGTATTCTTAGTTTAAATTGCCCAGCTTTTTGACTGGTGTACTGCATTTTTTTTTCTTTTAACCACTTCAGAAGCTTGACGCTCATTCACTGTCTCCAACACATTCTCACATCATCGTGGTAAAAACTTTCCCTTTTTTTTCCATGTGCAAATAGGCAAAAACTAAAAGATACAGTTAACATCTGTATCTGATTTGCAAAATACATACTTTCCCTTCCTGTTTCTCCCTCCCCATCCCACTCCCCCCACCTCCCTACTCCCTGTCTGGTTTGCCATCACCCGTCCCTCCTGTTTCAAGCTTGGCGCCATTACCAGACTCCTCCCTCCACACTCCAGCTGATCCGTGTACTGCATTTTAAATGCATTAACACTGCAATTCTCATTCTTATACATATAAATGAGTTCTTGCTGGACCAGAAGAGCTACAGTGGTGTGAAAAAGTGTTTGCCCCCTTCCTCATTTCCTGTTCCTTTGCATGTTTGTCACACTTAAGTGTTTCGGAACATCAAACCAATTTAAACAATAGTCAAGGACAACACAAGTAAACACAAAATGCAATTTGTAAATGAAGGTGTTTATTATTAAAGGTGAAAAAAAATCCAAACCATCATGGCCCTGTGTGAAAAAGTGATTGCCCCCCTTGTTAAAACATACTATAACTGTGGTTGTCCACACCTGAGTTCAATTTCTCTAGCCACACCCAGGCCTGATTATTGCCACACCTGTTCACAATCAAGGCATCACTTAAATAGGAGCTGCTTGACACAGTAAGGTCCACCAGAAGATCCTTAAAAGCTACACATCATGCCGAGACCCAAAGAAATTCAGGAACAATTGAGAAAGAAAGTAATTGAGATCTATCAGTCTGGAAAGGGTTATAAAGCCATTTCCAAAGCTTTGGGAATCCAGCGAACCACAGTGAGAGCCATTATCCACAAATGGCGAAGACATGGAACAGTGGTGAACCTTCCCAGGAGTGGCCGGCCGCCCAAAATTACCCCAAGAGCGCAGCGACGACTCATCCAAGAGGTCACAAAAGACCCCACAACAACGTCCAAGGAACTGCAGGCCTCACTTGCCTCAGTTAAGGTCAGCGTTCATGCCTCCACCATCAGGAAAAGACTGGGCAAAAATGGCCTGCATGGCAGAGTTCCAATGAGAAAACCACTGCTGAGCAAAAAGAACATCAAAGCTCGTCTCAATTTCTCCACAACACATCTTGATGATCCCCAAGACTTTTGGGACAACATTCTGTGGACCGATGAGACAAAAGTGGAACTCTTTGGAAGGTGTGTGTCCAAGTATATCTGGCGTAGAAGGAACACTGCATTTCAGAAAAAGAACATTATACCAACAGTAAAATATGGTGGTGGTAGTGTGATGGTCTGGGGCTGTTTTGCTGCTTCAGGACTTGGAAGACTTGCCGTGATAAAAGGAACTATGAATTCTGCTGTCTACCAAGAGATCCTGAAGGAGAATGTCCGACCATCTGTTCGTGTACTCAAGCTGAAACGAACTTGGGTTCTGCAGCAGGACAATGATCCTAAACACACCAGCAAGTCCACCACCGAATGGCTGAAGAAAAACAAAATGAAGACTTTGGAGTGGCCTAGCCAAAGTCCTGACCTGAATCCTATTGAGATGTTGTGGTATGACCTTAAAAAGGCCGTTCATGCTCGAAAACCCTCTAATGTAACTGAATTAGGACAATTCTGCAAAGATGAGTGGGCCAAAATTCCTCCAGGACGCTGTAAAAGCTTCATTGCACGTTATCGCAAACACTTGGTTGCAGTTGTTGCTGCTAAGGGTGGCCCAACCAGTTATTAGGTTTAGGGGGCAATCACTTTTTCACACAGGGCCATGATGGTTTGGATTTTTTTTCACCTTTAATAATAAACACCTTCATTTACAAATTGCATTTTGTGTTTACTTGTGTTGTCCTTGACTATTGTTTAAATTGGTTTGATGTTCCGAAACACTTAAGTGTGACAAACATGCAAAGGAACAGGAAATGAGGAAGGGGCAAACACTTTTTCACACCACTGTATATTCTTAAAATAATCTGTAATTAGAGATGAATAGACTGTTCTGCAAACCACTCAATCTCCTCAAGGCTGGATTGGCATTTTTAAGTAATTAACTAGGAGTCATATTTAATCACTGATAGATGCAAATATACATACAGCGATTTGAGTACTCAATTTTTCTCATCTGATTGAACAGCACAGGAATGGATTCCAAAATGATTTTTCATAATGAACCATATAACAACCTTTAACCCTAATACAGAGACAATACGGTTATACAGTATTTCTCTGCCAACTATCTAATTGGTGATCTCACAGCTCCCCACCAGAGATGCTTGGTATTACCATCTTTGATTCCTGTCACTTCCTAAAGTGAGCTTGTATAGTGCATTCCCCTTTCTGTAACCAGCTTACAAATCTTGTCTTTAATGTCAGCATCTTTCTTTATAATCTGATTCCAGTGTAATGAAAAGAAGCTACAAGTCAGAATGCCGCAGGTTATAATTATCTTTATTAAATTGGCAACATATTCGGCTGGAACTGTTATTAAGTTTGCCTAAAATAATATTTACCATGATGCTCACATGACATCTTTATGAATAGTGCTACACAATACTATGTGTAGTGTTTCTTCTGGAAAATCCTACGCTTTCGGTTTGTTTTTTTTCAGCAATTTAAATACCCTATATGTTAGTCACACCAAAAAGAAAGACCTCGATCTTTGGATAGCTTCCCACTTGTTCCCACTAGACTCCTTTTTCTTCCCTTTTTATTTATTCTATATAGCTACAGTATGTTCATCTCACCAAACTCCTCCTTCCTGTTAGTTTAATTCAAATGGCTTATTCTGTATTCCTGTTGTTTCAGATTTTCACCACTTTCCATTTGTGATATCAGATGATCCTGCCTCTTTTCATTTACAGGCATTTTCTGTGGGTAGTATAAGAACCAATGATAATACTTTGTACAAGTAAAAATCTGTTTTTATTTGCTAGAAAATTACTTAGAACCCCCAAACATTTTATATATATATATATATATATATATATATATATAGATATAGATATAGATATAGATATAGATATAGATATAGATATATATATATAGATATCTATATGGATATATATCTATATAGATATATATATATTTTTAGCAGAGACCCTAGAGAATAAAAAAGCGTCTGTTGCAATTTTGTTATGTCACACAGTATTTGAGCAGTGTTTTTTTTACCACTTAAGGACCGAGCCTCTTTCTGAGATTTGTTGTTTACAAGTTAAAAACTGTTTTTTTTATCTACAAACGGAGGATTGATTTAGAAATCGGAATGAAGATTGAATTTTATTTGTAATATAAATGGCCGGAGTTATGTATATTATGTTTGTATATAATACTGTATCCCTTTGTAGAAATAAAGAATTAAAAAAAAAAAAAAATTACTTAGAACCCCACAACAAATTTTTAACACCCTAGAGAATAAAATGGCGGTCGTTGCAATACTTTCTGTCACACCGTATTTGCTCAGCGTTCTTACAAGCGCACTTTTTTTGAAAATAATTAACTTTTTTTGAATTAAAAAATAAGACAACAGTAAAGTTAGCCCAATTTTTGATCTAAATGATCACATTTTTCAATTTTTTCAATTTTGAAAAAATGTGTTGTGAAGAGCTAGTGGAGGTCAATGTGCCAATAAGATGGAGTATAAGATGCTTCAAATTAGATGATCACTTACTTTGAAAGACAAACTGTCCATGTTGAAGAGTCCAAAAACTATAAAAATGATGTTCACTAATCCGGAAAAAAAGTAGGCGACACAAGCACAGCGAGTGCCCAGCAACTCAGGGGTCAAAGCCTCTTTGTTAGGAGCCAAAAGCATCGCTCCAAAGTACATGTCAGAAAATAAGAGTAGAGCGGCAGCATAGCACCCTGTGGGGTCTGCCTACCGTCTATGAATATGTAAATATGTTTGAAAACCTTAAAAAAAAAAAAAAAAATTCACGTGCCAGCCCCTCTCTTTTATGCAGCCATAAACACATTGTGAGTCGCGAGGTGTTAGTTTTGAAAACAACGAAGCATGTAAACACCTTTTTTCATTAACTCCAATTTCTTCCCTGGCTGTGGTTCTACTAGCGTCTGGCACTTCCCAGCCGTTTCTTTCTTTCAAACTCCATCTACGCGAGCGACAATAGAAGAGGACCGACCGAAAAACACCTGTTGTGAAGAAATTGGACGAAGAAAGACTAAACTCTCCCTCCCCTCCCTCTGGGGCTGAATGACAGCGCCCGGGGAGTTCACCGTGACCACTGTGCTGCGGCCCTTGCTCAGCCCCTCCTGCTGTAGCCCAGATGTCATCGTTTTCCCAGGCCTGACAGAGATCTTGCGCGCGCGAGGTAATTTTTTTTTTTATTTTTTTGTGTATTTACAGGCTTCATTTTCAACAAACATTTACACAGTGTGTTATGGCTGCATAAAAGAGAGGGGCTGGCAGGGAATTTTTTGTACAGTTTACTTTGCTACTCATTGCGTCAGGAGGGGGGGCAGAGATGGCTCACACACACAGGAGCTGACAGACAGGGAGGGAGGGGAGAGAGGAGAGCTGTGGATAACAGAGTCACGTAAACTGACCACAGTAATCAGGACTCAGAAGCCATGATTACTGTGGTCAGCACACAAAAGGGGATACAGGAAAAGACAGGACAAGCCAGGTTTTTTTACTGCTCAGAGGGGCAGATTAGACAGCACAAGCACTGTGCTGTTTAATTTGCTATAAGGGAACAGGTTTTTTTTTTAGGGTTACAAAATGTTTTTGTCATTTAGTTTGCTATCTAACAAGACTTTATCTAAAACCTATACAATTTAATGATTTACTTCCTGCCCTGTAGATACTCATAACATCTCTGTTTTTAAGTTTCCATGTATCATGTATCCTGCATTTCCGATTGTAACCAGTAGATAGTGCTATATATAGAAGGCACTATAGCCCTATACACATTGCTTGACAAAAAGCACACCTGACAGGTCATTCTCAGTGCGCATGCTCAGAAATGTGTCATAACACGCCCAATGACATCATGACGCCTGACGCTGCGCTCCACAAGTGCTCCAGCCCTGTCTCCTGGTTCTCCTCCACACACATCTGGCCTCCTGGATCCAGACGAGCAGCAGCTATGCACCAACAGTGCGGGTGGCGACCCCTATTCACCGGAGATGAACTTTGATATGCATGTTTTTTATCCTGACAAATGTGAGTTGCCTATATCACTTTCTCTATAATAAATAGTTAACAGTCTGCACTTTTCTATTTCTTTTCTAAAAACAATTTTAAACATGCAGTACATATTATAATTTTTTTTTTTTTTTAAAAGGATGTATTAATCACATTTAAATAGTGCTCTTTCAGGATATAAAAGATCCTTGTTCTAAGTTACTTGAATACGTGTATGAACAATGTTGTTGTTGGTCTTGGAGTGCATAAAAATAGCTGTAGAGCCTTAAATCATAAATATACATATAATGTCACCCACTTCATTCATGAAAGCTCTGTAATTATAACATTTTCAGATCAAAATCAGGAAAGCTCATCAACAGCTTCATCCATTGCTAGAAAGATAAGGCAATCCTCAAAGGCAAATATATATTATCATTTAAAAGAACCTTTAATGGCATGATCATCCAGACATAATAGTTGTATCCATAAACTGAAACCAGCACGCTGGGGATATTTAGTAAGTCAGTAAATACATTATGGATGTTATCCGAAGGCTCTTAGCACTCCAAGTATTTAAGTAATCTTAAGGTGATTTAAATCTGTTATCCGAAGTACGAAAAGGGATATCCACTCATAGGTCTCTACAGAGACCACCGAGACCACATATGTATGGTTAACATATCACTCATATTGCTAGGAGTTCAATAAATAGATAACCATAAAAATAAAAAAGTTCACTCACACTCATGAGACATCAGATTGAAGAGACTTCATTCCATGTGTAAAGGAAAAAGTCCATCCATCCAAGAAGAATATAAGGAACATCACCACAGGATCAATGGGAGAGAAAAAAAACATCTAACCAGTTTTGTTGGTATCCCAACTTCCCCATAGACTGCCCAGGCTTTTTTTCTTATATTTTCACTTAATGATTGAGGAGCAACGGAGATGGGTTTATACAGAAGCATTGTCAATCTGGGGAGAGGGTAATGTTAAATGCATTAGCAAATTTAGATGGACTTGATCAACAAATTGAAGCCAAACTTCAGCTAGCACTTTTAAGGCAGTGACAGTTTGTTTTTTATGTTTGGGAAAAAAGATTTTTCATAAATTAATAAAAGCTGACCGTTGTACATTCCCCTGTCATTGTTAAATGGTTAGACACAATCTTCTAACTGCCACTTTTGCTGGACAGTCTGCTCTGCTAAAGGAAGTTGAAAAATAACAGACTTATGCAGGCCATACATGAGTCCAATTCCAAACAAATGTTCTTTAAAAAATCTGAAATTTTGTGCGTATTATTATCCGATGGTGCCACCATTGATTTCGAGATTCGACCAACCAAGCCTTCAATTTCACCTCATGTTGCCACAGAAAGTAATTTTTGTGGAGGGAATCTTCTTTTCTTTCTGGGATTTTTCTTTTCTTGCACTTTTTCAATTATACAGTATCTCACTAAAAGTGAGTACACCCCTCACATTTTTGTAAATATTTTATTATATCTTTTCATGTGACAACACTGAAGAAATGGCACTTTAATACAATGTAAAGTAGTGAGTTTACAGCTTGTGTAGTAAAGTGAGAACGTGAAATTTGCCATCCCCTCAAAAATATACTCAACACACAAGCCATTAATGAGCTAAACCGGCTTGGCAAACAAAAAGTGTCTTACAACCCCTAAGATGAAAATGTCCTCAGATTGGCCCGAATTAGCCAAACACAAAATTTTTTTTTTTTCCCCCCCTACCCGCGAGTGTCATGTGAACCTCGTTAATGTAATAAGGGGGGTCAAGGTCTCGCGGTGTGAATAGGGGAGCAGTTGATGTTAAAATTTTTGGGTCTTGGTGTTGTATCACCTTTTCACAGTCTCACAAACTGGTCATTGGAAGATATCAACATGGCACCATCAATGGCGAAATAAGAAACTCTCTGAGGATCTGAAAAAAAGAATTGTTGCTGCTACATAAAGATGGCTTAGGCTATATGAAGATTACCAAGACCCCTGAATTAGCAGGGTAGTAGCCACGGTGGGCCAAGACCATACAGCGGTGTTTAAGAGAAAAGGTCCCCACTCAGAACATGGCCTCGCCATGGTCAAGACCAAAGAAGTTGAGTGTACGTGCTCCAGCATCATATCCAGAGGTTGACCCTTTAGGTGAAAAACGATGTATGATCGCTAATGGCCGGACAATTGTGCTGCTTAGAGAGTTGAGAGAAGTGTGGGGGGGTCAGACCCTGTCAGTGCTCAGGTGACCATACGCCGCACACTGCAAAGAGCCAATTGAGTTCCTGCAGGCTGTCCGATCCCAGGAATGCGACGGGCCTCGTTGATTACAAATGGAATGCACAAGTAAGCCCACCATACACAGTTTTTGCCTGAAGACGCAAGCAGACCCTAATGGCCTATTGTAGTACAAACTTACGTTCGGACTTTGGTACTTTGTCCGAACCCAGAACCCTCTTGAGAATCCTGGCGGGACGTAGTTCCCCCTCAAACACAATAACACGCCGCGGAGTACTTCCTGAGCCGTGTGCGCGTTGCCCACAGCAGACGCCCAAGAGGAGCGTTCTCGCGGCGGACAATTCCGCTGGAAAAAGTGTCAGCGAGAATGAAAAATGGACTTCCCCGATAGAGCGGTCAAGATACCGTGTCAATTTTTCTCAAAAAAAAAAAAAAAAAGTCCGGCGGACTTAAAAGCCCTACTACACGGCGGGAAATTGTCTGCCGTGTAGCCTTTTCTGGGCCACTAAAAGTCCAGACGGACCAATTTTGAAACTAAAACTTAAAAAAACCTAGACCGGCCCGGACGTTTGTGGCCGCCAACAAAAAGAGTCCGCCGCACCACTACACGAGGTAGGGACAGCTAGTTTTGTTATCAGGCGGGGCATGAGCCATTGGGCTTGTGGGGGCGTGTTGTGGGGGGTACCAGTTGTTTGTGCCTCCCCCACCCCCCCCCGCACCCTGGATGAGGGGGGGTGGTGGGTTGTGTGGTTGAGGATTACCAGAAGTGGGCGTTGTATGTATGGCCCACCACTTAGTGGGTAATTTGTCCGGTGGAACTTGAGTCCCAGGCAGGAACAATCCCGTGCGGGATAGGTCCCCTTCCCGTGTGTAACGCGGCATAAGGAACATGGAATAATTAAACTTAGAGAACCATGTTTCTGTGTTCTGATGAGACCAAGATAAAACTTATTTGGAATCAGATGGTGCCAAGCGTGTGGCGGCAACCAGGTGAGGAGTACAAAAGACAAGTGGATAGGGAAATAATAAAAAAAAATAAATTTTTTTTTTTATTTTATGCACTAAATGTTGTGTTTTTTGCAATATAGCCAAATAAAAAAGACAACTGCCCATTGTTATGTAACATGTGTTTAATCTCAATCATCTACAAGAACTCGCAACGAAAGAAAGCGTGCTATTCAAAAAAAAAATTGGTTTTTTGGCCCTAAAAACATTTATAATATTTGAATATCTCGCAACAATAGAAGAAAAATATAATAAAAAAATTGTGTATTGTCCACAATACATGCCAGATAATGCATAAAACCACTGCAAAAATGTTTATTTTTGGATTAGCCCTAAATAATGGGTTTTTTTGGAATTAGAGAAGAAAATACAACCACACAATTATTAATTACAGGGTGTATCGTCTCAAAGTAAGCCCACATAATGCCATGTGCTGGTGCACTGTAGGCTGTTGCAAGATAAAGTTTATATTATTCTCCTGTGGCAAATCTTGTGGCTCATGTGCAGGTGTAAAACAGACTGTGCACTGCAACCCAACCTAGGTAACATCTATGTAGATCGCATGACGTTATTAGGAACATAGGAATGTTCTGAATCTGGACTCTTTCGATACTTCTCTCTCCTCGCCTCTCAATAGCAGCAGACAGGGAACCATTGCCTACTACACTGTCTATACTTCCTCTCTCGCTCAAGTGCAGTGAAAAAAGCTTGTGCACTGCCCCCACAAACACAACACAACTATAATCTATGTAGATCGCTGACATTATTAAGAGAATAGATTAATTTTCCTGAAATCTGGACTTCCTTTCGATAATTCTCTCCCTGCCGGGGGGGGTGGGTGGGGGGGGGGGGGGGGGCTCAAACAAGCAGCAAACAGGAACCTTGCCCTACACTGTCTAATCTTCGCTCTCCTCAGTGTCAAGTTGAAGTAAAAAGTCTTGTGCACTGCCACCCACACGAATCTAATCTATAATATGTAGATCGCTGGACTAATTAGAAATAGATTTCATGAATCTGGACTGACTAGCCTATCAATGTAAATTCTCTCCTTTGCTCACTAGGCAACAGCAGCCAGGAACCTTTACCCTAGCACTGTCGTCTAAAGCAGAGTGAATGGAACGTGCTTTAATGTCTGTGGTGCCTCTAAGCCTTAAATCATAGAGTGCTAGGGTTCACACATCATGTATCTGGCCCAATCACAGCCATGCCATTAGTACAGGCATTGGCTGCGTGATGGCGTTCTACAGGGCACACCGAGTTGAAACGAATGTTGATTGGCTGCCCTGGCAGCATTATTTAAAAAATGCGCCATTACTTAATTAAAACTACTTTCGCCGAACACAACCCGTGTAACCCGAAACTAGCTGAGTACATACAGTCCAAATCTGTTTCGGGTTCGGGTCCGGGACCAAAAAAGCCCAAAAGTCCGGTACTCGCTCAACCCTACCTCACTACTTTAGCATATGTTAGCAAAGTGTATATTTTTTCTATTTCTTTACAGTGTTGTCACAAAGAGCATAAGGACAAGGCTGGAAATAGTATTTTACTGGAGTTGAAAAGATATAAAAAAATATTTACAGAAAATGTGATGGTGTAACTCTCATTGTTTTTGAGATATCTGTATTTATCACATATAGCGATTCTCCCTACATCATTGAATTAGAAAATAATTTTTTTCCAAAAAAAATTTCGCAACAAATTTTATTGCCGGTACACCTCAAATATCAATGTGGCTTCATGAAACAATTCGAACATTAGCTGTGGCTCCACTAATGGTGTGAAATGCAAACCAAAAATTACTTACAATTGAAGAAAGTTTTTCAAAGATTTTCAAAAGAAAATTCTTTTGGAATTCGACCCATGTATGGCCAGCCTTACTGCCTGGATTACCAGGTGAAAATAAAAGGAAAAAATACTAATAATAAAACTAATGCAGTGACTACATCTAAGAATTGGTAAAATGCAATACAATAAATTTTTGGTTTTGGGTTTAATACAGCTTTAATCCATTCCAAAGAATAAATAGTACTAAAAAGATCAATTTTTCTTTCTATGGATTTTCTAACTGTAAAATGGAACACAACTTTCATTTATTAAACAACGATTTGTGTATATAATAAACACCTTTTGCAAAAGAATTCCAGACGAAAGCCACACTTGAAATAGCTGAGGGCTGGAAAGCCTCTGAACATTTCACTAACAACTTCTGCAGCAAACTACAAACTAGCAGCGCATAATTTATGAAATGCCAGTGTACATTAGGAGTTGCAAAGGGATATTCTCCAAGGGACAGAACAGATAACATTAATCTATTTCAAAACCTTTTCCAAGTGCGGTTGGTAGTAAAGAGCACTAAACAGCGACATGCACATAACTCCAGACTCTGCTATAATAAGTGTTTACACTACAGGGACATTGCATTGTTGGTCTGAGAACTGAAATATGTGACAATATTGTTTTACAGTTAGGACTTCATTATCCAGTGATAAGTGTACAGCTGTTTAAAATGAAAAACTCTTCTTAGTTTCTATCTAAATTATAGGAATACTGGAACATTTTGTTCAGTATAGTAGTCAGTGATGTCACTACTACACCCCAACCCCTTCCCTTATATATCTAATGTCAGCTTGGGGAGCTGTCATTTATCTATGAGTACCATCGGGATCAGCTGTATACTTCAGGTCATCAGGTTTTTGTTGTTTTTTTGGCGAGTTGGTAGGCAGCAGACATTGTGATTGACAATGGAATATGGGACATTTTTTTGAGATTTACATTTTTTAAATAAATAAACTTGTCAAACATTTGGGTGTCTTTATTTCTTGGTGACACTTTTATTTTCTTTGTGAATAAGTAGGGGTACTATGTACTCCATGCGCATTCATTTAGGGATGGCTGGTATCTGTGGTCTTTATTAAACGGGGCTTCCAGACTCCAATAAGCCCCCTGCCCACAGACCTCCACAACCCCCGCCCAGGATTCTGAGGAAGAGGCCCTTGTCCTCATCAACAATGGAGGGACTAGTACAAGCATAATTTTCATGATTTAGAATATTTTGTCCCTCCACAACCACCTATGTTAGAGGCGATGTGGGCTCAAGTATGGTTTAATGGAGGGGGGATTCATGCAGTTGTTCCCCCCCCTGATTCCTAACGCGAAGCTGATAGGATTATATGCGTTCAGATTAAGGTTTCTGTTGCTGGTCATGGCTATATTTAACCCCACGTTCATTATCGGACAATTTGGCAGCCAAGACGGACCAGGCCCCTTTTTGCGATCGCACATGCGTCGCTTTAAATGACAAATTGTCGCGGTTCGGGCGACTGGCTCCCAAACAAAATTTGAACGCGATTTTTTTTATCCTTTGTTATCCACAAATACAGCTTTCTCTTTGTGTGGCATTTGATCGCGTCCCTGCGTTTTATGTCTTTGCGCTATAAATAACAAAAATCAGAGTCGACAATTTTTTGGAAAAAAAACG